>RJWK010007740.1:0-49161 GCA_004363435.1 Platanista minor | reverse complement strand
CATGGACATATATACACTACCAAATGTAAAACAGATAGCTAGTGGGAAGCAGCCTCATAGCACAGGGAGATCAGCTCGGTGCTCTGTGTCCACCTAAAGGGGTGGGATAGGGAGGGTGGGAGGGAGATACAAGAGGGAGGAGATATGGGGATATATGTATACATATAGCTGATTCACTTTGTTATATGACAGCATCTAACACACCATTGTAAAGCAGTTATACTCCAATAAAGATGTTAAAAAAATTAAAAAATAAGATTCTAAAAAGAAAATGTGGTTACACATTTAGATGATCTTAGCAGGGAGACAGAGTTTGGCTTTGCTGAATTGAACTCAGAATTTCAACTTGACAAACATGTATTGAATTTCTAGTGTGTACTTAGAGTTTGGTAACCACCATGAGAATTCAAAATTTGGAGAAATCATAAACCCTAATGTAAATGAACTTACAATCTTAAAAATAGACAAACTCTAATGAAACCACAGGTAACATGAGATTATGATCAAACGTTAAGAAATGATCAAATGTCAAGAAATAAAATACTAAATCAGTAGTTTCCAATGAGGCATTGAAAAATACACATTCCCAGAGTGTTTATGCTGTTGAAGAATAAACATTCCCAGAGTTTGGGGTATATAACTTGGATGAGAAAGTTTGGAAACCTTGGTTTGGAAAATCCAGTAGGTTGTAGGTAGGAAGCTGGTTCTTACTGTCGTTTAACAGTTAAACCTAAAATTAAAAGTTCTGATTAGAAGAGAGATACTAATTTATTTGATGTAGCTAAGGTGTTACTGTGGAATAGGTGCATGTTCAGGATGTCTTCTGAAAGCTCACCAGCTGAATCTGACACACACCTGGACTGAGGGTTATAATTCGGTTGTACTCCCAGCTTCAGAATGAAAAGGGAAGCTCTACAGGCTTCAGTCTCTTTATTGGGAATGGATTTGTAAGGAATATGTTACACTTAACATCATAATAACAGGTACATGCAGTTTCCTCCCTTTTAATCCTGTTACTGTTACCCAATTATTTATTTTACAGATATAGATGCATAAACTATAATTCTACTATAATAAACCATTAGTATACTTAGGGTTATTCCAAATGATTGTTCAACTAGAATTTTGTAGACAGACAAAAATGAATTATGGTAAAGTATTTCCTAAAATCCTCAGTTACCCCTGAATATGTACACTTCCCAAAGTCTTGACAGAGAATCTCAAAGCCAAGGTATACAGTATGAGAGAAAGGCAATAAAAACTTTTAGGTTCTCTAAGAAGAAAGCTCCCTGGCTTACACTCATCAGACATCACAGTGTTCATCCATCTGCAAGTGATGGATGAGGGAGGCTATAAATTCCAGCAAAGGAATAGGAAGGCCAGTGAATCCAGCGGGGAAGGAACAAGTTATAACTAGAAAACCTGGCCAAGGAGTCCCTTAGTGTGCACGAGAGACAAAAAGACTCACACATCGCCAGACCAGGAACTCAGATAGAAAAGGAGGGGAGGATAGGAAACAAGTTAACAAAATCAGGTATCAGCAGCTAGGTAAGAACCTGCATAGCAAACACAGAAGGAAAACTGATTTTGCTGATTAGTGGGTCTAGTAAATCAAATGTAAATTGTCATGAAACAGGTCAGAAAAAGACAAAATTGCCACAAGCCAGCTGAAGTTACAAAGAATCATCGCTTCTATTTACGATTTTATTATGAGAAATAAAATGGTATGTGATTTATATAAACTCTCTTCATGATTCACCCTGTCACACTCTTCGTATGTGAGAAGAGACAGAGCACAACCTGAGATATCACTTTCCACACCCTCCCTATCCCAAAAGATCCTTGCCTGGATCTTTCTAAAACCACAGGAGCTCTTTATTCAGGAGGGGAGCAAGGTGTTTTTTTTTAAAGTATAGTTAATTTACAGTATTGTATTTGTTTCAGGTGGACAGCACAGTGAATCAGGGTTTTTTTGTTTGTTTGTTTGCAGATTGTACTCCATAATAGGTTATTACCAGTTATTGGGTATAATTCCCTGTGCTATACAGTAAATCCTTGTTGCTTATCTATTTTACGTATAATAGTGTGTATCTGTTAAATCTCATACCCCTAATTTGTCCCTCCCCCACCCTTGGTAACCATAAGTTTCTTTTCTATGCCTGTGAGTCTGTTTCTGTTTTGTATAGATATTAATTTGTAATATTTTTTAGATTCCACATATAAGTGATATCACATAGTATTAGTCTTTCTCTGTCTGACTTATCTCACTAAGGATAACATTCTCTAGGTACATCCAAGTTGCTGCAAATGGCAATATTTCATTATTTTTATGGCTGAATACTAGTCCATTGTATATGTGTATATACCACATATATATATATATATATACACCATATGTATGTATATATATATATATATATATATATATATATATATACACCACATCTTCTTAAGCCATTCTGCAACAGATGGACACTTTAGTTGCTTTCATGTCTTGGCAATTGTAAATAGTGCTGCTATGAACACTGGGTGCATGTATCTTTTAGAATTAGTGTTTTTGTTTTTTCTTGGGTATATAAGGAAGGCAGCAAGTCTGAATGTTTACTCCATGCCAGGCTAAGACCTTTGTATACATTCTCATTTAATCCTCACAGTAATTTACTATTACCTCCATTTCATATTCTAGAAACTGTGGCTTCAAGAGGTTAAGTGAAGTGCTCAAGATCACATAAAAGTAAGTAACAGAACTTGGAATGCAACCCAGGACTGATTTTCAAAACCCAGGTTCCTAACATATATTCTACTGTAATCATTAAATGAGTAGAAAGCACCTGTGCACTTTCTCCCTGTTAAACTCAGGCTGTGGAACCGTTCTTTCCTTGCTCATAGAGGACACTTCTAACATGTTTCATAGTTTATTTTTGTCATTTTTTTTTTAATTTTAGGAAGATTCAGTCTAAGAATCACAGTACTCCAGTTTTGCATGCAATTGACAGATATTCCGCTCTCCCTGGAAACCTGCACTTGAGTAGGGAGGCTGCTCCACCTCCTCTACCACTTGGTAACCACTGCTTGTGGCCCCTCCAGGTCAGGCGTTAGAATAAAGAATGTTACAGGGCTTCCCTGGTGGCGCAGTGGTTGAGAGTCCGCCTGCCGATGCAGGGGACACGGGTTCGTGCCCTGGTCCGGGAAGATCCCACATGCCATGGAGCGGCCCGGCCCATGAGCCATGGCCGCTGAGCCTGGGCGTCCGGAGCCCGTGCTCCGCAACGGGAGAGGCCACAACAGTGACAGGCCCGCGTACTGCAAAAAAAACAAAAACAAAAAAACAAAAAAAAGAATGTTACAGGTTGGGTTCCCCAGGACGCAGACTCTAAAATGGAGATTATTGTGCAAGGACAGCCTTGGAGATTAACATCTGTGGAAGGGAATGGGCAAAGGGAGAGGCCGATCAATCCCAACAAAGGCTTCAGATGACCCAATGGGGAGCTCTGGAGCTGGGGTGGCCCTTCAACTTGGCCTGAGTTGGAATAAGGGGCTGGGAATTCATTTGTACCCCATGTTGATCAGTCTTTGTATGGGCTACCCACCCTGGAAAGAGCTGTGACCTTGGGCAAGGCAGTTTTCTTCGGCTGAGGTAGTCCCCAAAGAAAGCTGACAGCTGAGGGCCATCTTCAGGTAGCCCTCCTGAAAGCTGAGGGAATAAGCCTTTCTTTTCTGAAGAGGGTCTCTATGGCATACCACAGCTTCCACTACAGGGAGCAATGGTAAGAGGGAAGGAACATCTTCCTGGCCAGATGGTTATCTGGCCCTGATGCTCCTTGTGTGTAGCAGATACCAATGCTGATTGTTTTCCTCTCATGGGTGAAATTTGGAGGGTTCTTTGAAGGTTTTCTTGTCACTAAGGATCTCTCTCTCTCCTGCAGTTCTTATGTTGGTGATGAACACGCAGGGGAGCTGCTTAACACTTCCCTCTGAGCCCCCTTCCATCCTGGCTTCCTCAGGTCCATCCTCTGCTGGGTCATTTCACCTCCCAAGCAGGCTTCTTGGGCAGAGCGTTCAAAGATGACCAATGCCAGAAAAACCTCCACCCTTAGCTCATAAAATCAGACATCCTTGTCCCTCCACTCCAGACGTGAAGAACTTTCCAGTGTAGCCCTGACTTTGTGTTCTTCAAGAGGAAGACATGACCTTCCATTTGTAGACTTTCCCAGGAAGGGACTGGGTACTAGGTCCATTGTCCCCCAAGCCCCAGGGATCACCCCTCAAGTTCCCAAACTTGTTCTCTGAAGACCCCTCACTTGGCTTGAGGTGGCTGGAGAAAACATCCTTTCCCTGATAAATCCTCACCACCTGGCTACTTTAACCTGTCAATGAATTTTCTGCCTTTTCAAGTCTAGTTTAGAAATAGATGATGGGCTAATCTAGAAGAATCATTTTTGAAGTCGGCTATTGCAAGGCTGGTCTAGCACCTTAGGAGTCCTTGGCCTCTATGGCATTACTCTTTTTTTAATTCTTTGTTTTTATTTATTTATTCATTCATTTACTTATTTTGTGTTTTGGCCACACTGTGTAGCATGCAGGATGGTTCCCTGAACAGGGATCGAACCCAGGCCTCTGCAGTGAAAGTGCGAATCCTAACCACTAGGCCACCAGGGAACTCCCTTTGGCATTATTCTTAATCAATATCTTTGTTGATATTCGAAGACATTAAGACAGCCTTTAGCATGCAGTCTCATTAGACTGCCTTTCACTTTTCTGCCCAGGGCCTGAAAACCCTCTTTGGTTCTAATTCAAGGAGGAGTATTTAAAGATCATCCATAGGAAAGAGGCAAGGAAGGCAGATATCATGGTGAATAACTAGGGAAAATACATCCCCAACAAGCAGATTTTTCTCCCAAGTGCTGTCCTTACCAAGACTGATGTTATATGCCATGACCAATAGGATCTTTTTGTTTGTTTGTTTGTTTTTTTGCAGTATGCAGGCCTCTCACTGTTGTGGCCTCTCCCGCTGCGGGGCACAGGCTCCGGACGCGCAGGCTCAGCGGCCATGGCTCACGGGCCCAGCCACTCCGCGGCATGTGGGATCTTCCCAGACCGGGGCACGAACCCGTGTCCCCTGCATCGGCAGGTGGACTCTCAACCCCTGCACCACCAGGGAAGCCCCCAATAGGATCTTGACAAAATAAATGATAAGGCATGACCCAAATGCTCCATACTGAATGTAGTACCATGTCATCACTTATTTAACTTAGAATGAACCCCAGCTGTCAAAAATTGTCCCAAACTGCTTAAGCACAGACCTGACAGAAGTTCCTGCAACCATCACACTCCAGCCAACTACTGGACTTAGTACTGGGTTTGGGAATTAATTCCTATCTAATCTTTATTTGATGTATCTCTAATAATGTCACATTTTTATGACCCATTTATGAATCAATACAGAAAAAAAAGTGTCAGTGTCTATTTTTCTAACAAATTATGTCCAAATGTTTTGATAGTGATGTTTTCAGCTTAACAAAATGAGGATCTTGGACTTTATGTGGCAAAAATATGCATGCTACCATATAAGTCCAGCTCCATTCTCCTCCAATGTCTCCATTGGGAATGAACCTGGTTGTGTTCTCACTTTTCATTTGAATCCACCAAGGAATGTTTCCATTTTCTAGCCATGAAATGCTTGATCCCAGAAATCTTGTGTGATACCATACGAAAGGTGACATCCATGCAGGCATCCCTTATGGTGAGGCAGACAGAGACATAGAGCCCAGCTATTCTGCAGTAAGATGAACAGGGATGTGCCTAGGATGGGTACCACATAATCCATATGTTGAGTACTTCTACATTTCTATCCCTTCAGAATAACACTCCCTTTATTTTCACATGTCACACTTTGAAGACAAAGAGCCTGCCTGAGCAATCTCCCTGAGCAAAGATACTTATGTGTTCTTTTCACTTGATGATTTGCCTCCAACCATCTGGGCCATGCTTTCACTCTACATTTTGAGAAGAGTTAAGATCTGCTCTGTACTTTCCCTGGCTGTGACAACCAATTTTCACAAGGTTACACAGTCCATACCAGTGCAGTATAACCAACACCATAACCCTGTTCAGATATATAAATCTTAAAATATACTAAAAGGAGTGTCAATCCAGTAACTGGTAGGGGCTTAAATAGCTTTGAATACCAAGAGCTTATTGCTATTACTAAGAAGTACCTGAGTTTTTATAGTCTCCATTCAATTCTAATAATTCCTCTGGGAATTAGCAGAGAATCAGTTCAATTCTCACATTGTGAATCAGTGTGTTAAAAACACCTGAGACATTGCCCCCAGTCTTCTGACTTAAGCAGGTGTAAAGTCAAGGAGGATTTGAGGTAACATCTTCTATATATTAGAAAAGTCCTTAAGGGGAAGAATCAAGATGGCAGAGTAGTAGGAAATGAAACTCACCTCCTCCCACAAATACATCAAAAATGCATCTAAAAATGGAACAATTCTCACAGAACACCTACTGAACGCCAGCAGAAGACCTCAAACACCTGAAAGGACAAGAAAAATCTCCATGTAACTGGTAGGATGAAAGGAAAAAAAAAAGAGGAAGCAGGACAAGACCTGTGCCCCTGGGAGGGAGCTGAAAAAGAAGAAATGTTCCTGCACCCTGGGAAGCCCCCTCACCAGCAGGGAGATGATATGGGACAGAAAAGGAGCTTCAGAGGCTAAAGAGGAGAGAGCAACAACCGGTTTGTGACAGGCAGAACAGAGAAAGACCTACACAGATGGTACGTGCTACCACGCTGCACATCCCAGCCTGAGATGTGCATCCACTGGTGAGGGTGGGCACTAGGTGCTGAAACTTGGAGCTTAGAGGACAGACATAGAGAGAGAGCTGCTGTTGGCTGCATGGACACAGCCCGAAGGGGCTGGAGTCTGGTACAGCTGCAACCAGGGGTGTTTGTGGAAGAAGCCAGGGCTTGCAATAGAAGGGAAGCAACATAGTTAAGTGGCTTGGGAAGAGAGGGGTGGGACTGCCATTACAGCCTCTTTCTCCCACCTCCACAGTCTCTGGGAGAGTGCACCTCAGCTGCCTCACAGGCAGGCTTTGGTGCCAACCACCACCTCATCAGGCCCCGGGAGCAGATGCCAATGGGTTGCCCACATGAAGAGGCAGGGCTGAAACCACAGCTGAGCCCCAGGGGCCATACAACTTCAGAAGCAGGGCTGAAATCTCTCCCTGTGGCTGCGTGAGCCACGTATTTACACCTCCCTTGTCGGCTTTGTAAATTCAACACCTGTGGGACATCCAAAAGGACAATGGGCGCTCTAAGTGACTGGTCTGGCCTTAGCAGCTGTGGGCTTTGTGGGTGAATGCACATGGGGACTGGGCTGGGCTAGGGTCGGAACTGCCTCTATAGCTCCCACAATGGATCCAGGTGCAGGACTACTGTGACCTGTCACCTGACTTCAGTGGATCTGTGCTGGTGACCTGTGAAAATGACACCTTAGAGGCACCAGGGTCAATTGCTGGCATTCCGACAGTTGAGGTGGGGCCAAGGATAGTGCCAACAAGAGTGTATTTTGTGAGCTCGCACACTGGGTGAAAGGTGACTCAACAGAGCACACTCATCAGTGAACAACTCTGGTGGATGAATACTCAGTGGCTCCTCTCCCAGTGGGAGCACTCCAATCCTGCCTACTTCACACCTCAGCTCAGAAACAGATCTGGGGGCTTCTACTCTAACAACTAAGGAGCAGATCCTGCCCCTAACAGGGCAGTGACAACCACAGAGCAAAGAGGAGGCCCTGCTCAACATCCAGTGCCGGGTCTTGTCACCACAGTCACACCTCTTATCAAGGGGATAATGGCCGACATTCAATGAGGAAAGAGGTGGCAGGCATCCATACCAAAAATAGCCTTTACACAAAAAATCTTAAATCCATTCAGGCTACACAGGGACATTCCCACATAAAACTAGCCCTCCAATACCACAGTAGATAATTGTTTCTCCTAAACTCATAGAGCAAGAGAAATATAAGTAAAATGACGAACAAGAGGAACGACTCCCAATTAAAAGATCAAGAGAATTCTCCTGAAAGAACAATGAAACAGACCTCTTCAGTCTAATCAATACCAAGTTCAAAAAGGAGTTAATGAAAATACTGA
Organism: Platanista minor; assembly: GCA_004363435.1. NCBI lineage: Eukaryota > Metazoa > Chordata > Mammalia > Artiodactyla > Platanistidae > Platanista > Platanista minor. The sequence goes on along the minus strand of RJWK010007740.1, from coordinate 40,998 downwards.
AGGAATTAAGAAAGGCTTTCAACAGAAATGCAGATTATTATAAAAGAAACTAGAAACCATAAAGAGGATCCAAGAAAAACTAGAAAATTCATTTGTAGTGATGAAAGCTGAAATAAAGGCAATGAATAGCAGAATGAATAATGCAGAAAGACAAATAACTGATCTGGAAGATAGAATAATGGAAATCACCCAATCAGAACAGAAGACAGAAAGCCAAATGAAATAAAATGAAAGCAATATAAGAGACCTATGGGATAATATAAAGAATGCCAATCTACACGTAATAGGGATTCCCAGAAGGAAAAGAAAGAGAAAAGGGGGTTGAAAATGTATTTGAAGAAATTATGGCTGAAAACTTCCCAAACCTAAGGAAGGAAACAGATATCCAGGTACAGGAAGCACAGAGGGTCCCAAACAAGATAAACCCAAAGAGACCTACACCAAGACATATTATAATAAAAACTGCAAAAGTTAAAGAGAAGTTTCTAAATTCACCAAGAGAAAAATGAAGAGTTAATTACAAGGGAACCCCCATAAGGCTATCAGCTGATTTCTCTACAGAAATGTTGCAAGCCAGAAGGGAGTGTGAAGATATGTTCAAGGTCCTGAAAGTGAAAAATCTTCAACCTAGGATACTCTTACCCAGCAAGATTATCACTTAGAATAGAAGGAGAAAGAATTTCTCAGACAAGCAAAAGCTTAAAAAATACAACAATACTAAACCTATCCTAAAGAAAATATTGAAAAGTCTTCTCTAAATATAAAAGAAGTAAGGATCTATAGGAAAGGGAAAGTCACAACCAAAAGACACTACCAGAAAAGAAAATTACAAGCCAATATCTTTGATGAATATAGATGCAAAGATTCTCAACAAAATATTAGCAAACTGAATCCAACAACACATAAAAAAGATACACCATGACCAAGCTGGAATCATCCTGGGATCACAAGGATGATTCAATATACACCAATCAATCAATGTGTTACACCACATCAATAAAAGAAAAGACAAAAACCACATGATCATCTCAATAGATTCAGAAAATGCATCAATAAAATTCAACAACCATTCATGATAAAAATCCTTACAAAAGTAGGTGTAAGGGGAACATATCTCAACATAATAAAAGTTATTTATGACAAACCCACAGCCAATATAATACTCAATGGTGAAAAGCTGAAAGCCTTCCTGCTAAAATCTGGAACAAGACAAGGATGCCCACTCTCACCACTTCTCTTCAACATAGTATTGGAAATCCTATACACAACAATCAGACAAGAAAAACAAATAAAATGTATTAAAACAGGTAGGGAAGAGATAAAATTGTCATTATATGAAGATGACATGGAACTATATACAGAAAATCCTAAAGACTCCACACAAAAATGACTAGAACTGCTAAATGAATTCAGCAAGGTAGCAGGATACAAAACTAACATAATGAAATTGGTTGCATTTCTTTACACTCACAATGAAATAGCAGAAAGGAATGTAAACAAAAAATTACTTTAAAATCACATCAAAAAGAATTAAAGTACTTAGGAATAAACCTCACCAAGGAGGTGAAAGACTTATATGCTGAGAACTACAAAACATTAATAAAGGAAAATGAAGATGATTTAAGGAAATGGAAAGATATACCATGCTCTTGGACTGGAAGAATTAATATTGTTAAAATGGCCATACTACCCAAAGCAATCTACAGATTTAGAACAATCCCTATCAAATTTCCCATGACATTTTTCACAGAACTAGAACAAATAATCCTAAAATTTATACGGAACCATAAAAGACCCAGAATTGCCAAAGCAATCCTGAGGAAAAGGAACAAAGCAGGAGACATAACCCTCCCAGACTTCAGACAATACTACAAAGCTATAGTAATCAAAACAGCATGGTATTGGCACAAAAACAGACATATGGATCAATGGAACGGAATAGAGAGTCCAGAAATAAACCCACACACCTATAGACAATTAATCTTCGACAAAGGAGGCAAGAATATACAATGGAGAAAAGACAGTCTCTTCAGCAAGTAGTGCTGGGAAATTTGGACAGCTGCATGTAAATAAATGAATCTATAACACACCCTCAGACCATACACAACACTAACACAAGATGGTTTAAAGACTTAAATATAAGACCAGACACCATAAAACTCCTAGAAGAGAACATAGGCAAAACATTCTCTGACATAAATCGTACCAGTGTTTTCTTAGGTCAGTCTCCCAAGGCAATAGAAATAAAAGCAAAAATAAACAAATGGGACCTAATCAAACTTATGAGCTTTTGCACAGCAAAGGAAACTATAAACAAATGAAAAGATATTCTACGGACTGGGAGAAAATATTTGTAAATGATGCGACTAACAAGGGCTTAATTTCCAAAATATACAAACAGCTCCTACAATTCAGTAACAAAAAACCAAACAATTCAATCCAAAAAATGGGCAGAATACCTAAATAGACATTTCTCCAAAGAAACATACAGGTGGTCAATAGGCACATGAAAAGATGCTCATAATCACTAATTATTAGAGAAATGCAAATCAAAACCACAATGAGATACCACCTTACACTGGTCAGAATGGCCATCATTTAAAAGTCTACAAATAATAAATGCTGGAGGGGTATGGAGAAAATGGAACCCTCTTACACTGTTGTTGGGAATGTAAATTGGTGCAGCCACCATGGAAAACAGTATAGAGGTTCATCTAAAAACTAAAAATAGAGTTGCCATACGATCCAATAATCCTACTCCTGGACATATAGCCAGACAAAACAATAATTTGAAAAGCTACATGCACCCCTATGTCCATAGCAGCACTATTTACAATAGCCAAGACATGGAAACAGCCTAAATATCCATTGACAGATGAATAGATAAAGAAGATGTGGTATATATGTATACACACACACACACACACACACACACACACACTGGAATATTTCTCAGCCATTAAAAAAAGAATGAAATAATGCCATTTGCAGCAACATGGTTGGACCTAGAGATTATCATACAAAGCAAAGTAATTCAGAAAGAGAAAGACAAATACTATGTGATATCATTTGTATGTGGAATCTAAAATATGACACAAATGAACATATCTACAAAACAGAAAGAGACTCATAGACATGGAGAACAGACTTGTGGTTGCCAAGGGGGAGGGGGGTGGGGGAGGGAAGAACTGGGAGTTTGGAATTAGCAGATACAAACTTGTATACATAGGATTGATAAACAACAAGATCCTACTGCATAGCTCAGGGATCTCTATTCAATATCCTGTGGTAAACCATAATGGAAAAAAATATGAAAACAATATCTATGTATGTATAACTGAGTCACTTTGCTGTGCAGCAGAAATTAAACACAACACTGTAAATCAACTATACTTCAATAAAATTAAAAAAATAAAAGTCCCTAAGTGAAATACAAGACATATTGTATTATAATCACCATTAGAAATAGTGTGGATAATAATACCATACATTGGAGTAGTACTTTAGGTTTTAAAATGACTTTTACATATCACTCCACAATGCATAACTGGGCAGCTTCATAAATATGCTAGGAACCCCCTCCCCAATAATAATAAATGTGTTATTGGGCAGAGTATGTAGGGGCAACTAGCTCCACCATGTGCCACAGGAAAAAATATCTGACTGCTACTGACCCCATTCAACTAAGAGTCCCAAAGAATCCAAACCTGAGCAGAGGAAACGCAGTCTCTCTCCTATTGTGGCTTTTCTCTCAACCATCAGCAGGAAGTGTCGACCCATTCACCGATGCTTAAGTTTTGTTACATCAGCCTTGTTTACATATGCACAGATATTTCTTGATCCATTCATTTCCTTGGCCAGCAGGAAATAACAAATGTCAAATAAGAAGAAGCTATGTGCAGCCAACCCAGACTATCAAATCAGTAGGGTCAAGAAACAATTAGGTGGTTTGCATTTGCCAAATACCCCTAGTTTTCAAAAGCTAAAACCAAAGAGCAATGATAGTCACAGGTACTGACCACATTCAAGTAAAACCACCATCTAGAAGTCACAGAAAAACAGATCCCATCTTCTGCCTATTCTCCTAGCACAAAGAAGAAGTGGGGGAAATCACTCTCCATGATAGTTAAATGAATGCTTCCAGGTGGTAAAATTGGAACATTTTATCACTTAAGTATTAACAATCATCATGAGAGCTACCATGTTGAAACAGGGAGGGAAGGAAAAGTTCACAACTGGTGGGATTGGTAGAGATTGCAATACCTCTGTTTTAAACAGTTGCATAAATTTTGACTCAATGTGAAGACAAGTTACAGGTGTATATCTTATTCTCTATCGAAGGTAAAACATGCAGGAGGAGGAAGAGAGAAAATGATGAGAAGGGCAGACAGAATTTCATGATTGATATCATAATATGTTTTACATTACATTATGTTGACCAAAGGGAGTGATATATTCTGTTTCTTCCTAGAAATAGCTCAGGGTAAAGGAAGGCTGCCTAGGGATAAAAGGAAAAAGCAACAAAGACCATATGCCTGGTACAAGCTTATCACATGAAAGATAAGTTCTTTCTTTCCTTCCTTCCTTCCTTCTTTCCTTCCCTCCTTCCTTTCTTCCTCCCTCCCTCCCTTGCTCCTTCCATCCCCCTTCCCATCCTCTTTTTTTTTCTGTATTATTAGAAAAAATCTAGGAACCTGTGGATTTTAAACCCCAAGATTTTCATTGTTTCCTTTATGTCTCATAGCTTAGAACTTAGAATAATTTTCAAAGATCTCCTTTCTTTTCATTTATAAGTCATTTCTTTTTATTTGCCTCTGCTTATCTTCTCATCTCTTTTTGCAGACCTCTTGGTGAAGCAATTTGAAGTCCATGGGTAGACTATCCAGGGAAAAAAGGAAAAGTTAATTTAAGAGACTCAAGAAAAATCCTCTAGTAAAAATACTTCAAAAGGGATTCCCTGCTAAATTATATTACTTCCTTCTCAGAGTCCCTCTGGGAATACAAATGACACCTACGAAATTACCATCATTTACCAGAAGAACCTATACAAAGCATCTAATTTTATGACATGCCAGGAAAGCACAGAGCAATGTGTGAATATGAGCAGTATGAAGTCAGCTTTAAATTGTAGTACTTATTTTTTAGAGTCATTCATAGTATTCTGGTCCACTTGGAGAGGAAATATATATCAAAAATTCAATACTCACTATGATGGTATCATAGTAATAACATTTATCTTAGTTTGAATGTAATAGTTCCCCAGGTCAGGATCCAATCATGAAGAATATTGGAGTTCTAACTTCAGGGCTAAATTTTACTTGTAGAGTCTTATTATCTTGGTTTGGTGTATAGGCAGTGTCAGGCCAGAGCTGGCACCTACAGGCCTGAGAGGTAGTTGTGCACATCTCCTCCCAAATCCATGTTCAGTGACTTCAGATGGTAACTCAAAATCAGCAATGATGGGAGTATTTACACTATGGAAATCAACAAATATGGACTCCCCCTACCATCATCTCCCTGCTTCAAGAGCTGGTTGTTAAACATTCACCAGACACCACTGCACACAAGAAAAGAAAAAAAGAGACAAATATGGCTCATTTTCCTACTTCATTACAATGCAACAGTCCTATTTCATCAATATGTTAGTTTATGTTTTGCATGGATATAGCTGAAAACCATCATGTTGTTTACCTGGCTGGAAGATTTGCTTCTGATGAAAATGCAAAAGAGAGCAAGACACTCTCTGGGATATTCTGTTGATAAGGAGGTTAAGTGGCTATAGCATTTACCTTGCCTCTCCCTATGCAGGGGAATCAGTAAAAGAGAGGAGGAAATGTGACTGCTGTAACCAGTGTCACCTTTGCTTCCTGAGAGCTGACCTCAGGCACTGCACACTGGGGTTCTATCCCTGTGTGACACAAGATGCTTTTTCTCAAGACCCTCTGTCACAACATTGCCCATTTAGCTCCATACTGTTTGTACCTTGGTTTTTATCACTTCCATTTTCTTTGAAAATAAACTCAGAGACTCACAGATGCACCTTTATCCTGTTAGCCTATAACACTTTAACAGTCTTCAGCAATGCCCCTGGACTCTAACCTTTTAAGTTTCTTACACAAAAACCTGAAGGCATTTGGAAATAATAGAGACAAATGATCAGAATCTTGGGATGGAATGGCCAAAATAGGTAAACTGGAATTCACCAGTGCTTTAAGAATTATCTGTAAAGAGGAAAAGAAAAAAAAAAATACTGCAATTGTATTTGGTTTCCAAGAGTTAAACAAATTACCCTTGGAGAGAGATTTAAGGAAGATTCAGGGCAGGTGATGGTGTGGAGGCCACGGGGGACCCACAATCAAGGTTTATTTGACCTAGAGGCAGTTATCAGTAAAGGAAAACCTGATGTCGCACAATCTCTTAACTCAGTTATTTTAGTTGAGTTTGTTCTCTGATTTTAGATAGTCTCTGGGTCATCTTACTTGCAGGCTAGGCAGAAGATACTGAGCACACGCACACACGCACACACACACACACACACACACACACACACACCTTACACCTATTGCCACCGTCACCTCCACCAACACTTGTTTATGGCTATGTGGCTCCAGCATACAGGCAAGTGTGTGGTGTGAAGGGTTGGATCATGGGCTCCGGAGTCAAGTGATCTTGTTTGCATCCTGGCCCTGTCACTAATTTGCTTCACTTTTAACAAGTTATTTACCTCTCTCTGCCTCAGTTTCCTCATCTGTAAAATGAGAATAACTAAGAGGGTGCTTTGGGGATTAAAATAGATGATGTAGGTAAAAGCCTTAGCACTTCATTATAAACAACAACTGTGGTTAGCATTCCTTTTAGAAGGTTTCTCTGGACAGCTAGCTCACTGAGGATGGCTCATTTCCCTGTCCCCTCACCTTGGTGCTCCAGAGGAATAAGGGATGAGTAGGGTAATGAGGATGAGGATCCAGTAAAAAATCTAGGGCATTCAAATTTGAATTCAAAGTCTTTTTCCTGTTCATGTTCTGTGACCCCTCCTTGGTTTCCAGAGCCCCTTTGGCTTGGAATTTACTTCCTCTCTGTCCTGTAATTCCCTTCCCCACATCCTGCATACACACACCCCAGTTCACCCCACCCAGTTCTCTTCTATCGTCACAGTTTTATAGGGTTTTTAAAATACTTCTGCCATTCTTCCATGCAAAATCTGTTTGCTTTACCTCCGACAATGTGTATCTGCCACTCCCTCTGCTAAGCTCCATATCTAAGTCTCCTGGGCCAGCCTAGGTGGTTCTGGAGATGTAGGAAGCAGGTCCCAGTTCAAGTGGACTTTAATGGGCAACCATAACTCATTAACTTTCTCTCTTAGAAGTAATATCAGTGAGTAAAAGGTACAGGGAGAAGGTCTTCAGAAATTTCCACATTCAAAGATTGATTTTTTGCGGGAGGACGTAGTAAATTCCCCAAGACTGAAAACCTTCAAGCACAGGCTGAGAGACCACTGCTATGCAGATTTAAAGACTGGAAGGAAGAATCAGTGAGATAACTGAACCCAAGATACCAAGATTCTATTAAAATTTCATGTTATTTTGCATTATGATTATTATAATATTTTAAAGTTCAAAAGTTTTAGACCAAAGTAGGACAGTCTGTCATACACACACACAGTCACTCACACACACAGTCACACACACACACACACACACAGACACATACACACACACACTTCGTCCACATTTGGAACTCCTTTTGAAGATTAAGTAAGTTGCAGTGAAAAACTCCAGTGAAGTCAAGACCTTCAAATTTTATTTTTGAAAAGAGCAGTCCAGAACAATCAGGGCAAACTCAGAGATTAACTGCAGTTCTTCATTTATTTAATCCTCTTTATCATGTGAAAAGCAGTTCTGCCACTTCCTTTGGAGACTGAGCAGGTACATTTGTTAATAAAAATCTACTTTGCATGTTCCTCTTGCATAAGGGCATTGCCGTAAGCCAATTTGATTTGAATGACAGGAATCTGTTCAAGTTGTGAATGGATCCAATAAATTGGAATACTCTTACCTGAGAGAAAATGGAAATCCCAATGTTGAGTGCATATTTGGAACCAGGCTGGTCTCCTGGGAATAGTGTAAATGCTTTATTACTATGTCTTCAACTTTAAACCCACCTTTCATTTGACACTTGAATCTTTATTCCCAGGGCTTCTTAAGTCTCCTACAATTTGCATGCAAAATATAATTCAGCAAGACTCATTGCATACTTGCTGGGTACAAGGCAGTATAGTAGGCCTTGGGGAAAAGAGAAAAATCAGAAATAGAAAGTTGAATAACACATAGTTCCTGCCTTAAAGGACTTTAAAATCTACTGGGAGAGGAAGTAATGGTTAATACTGCCAGTTAGATTATTGAGATATTTTATTGATTTAACATATTTTAACTGAGAGGTGTAAAGAAAAGACTATTGAAGAGAAAATTTCTTAAGGAAGGAGACTGGAAAGAGTGAGATCAAAATACTAATGGTCATTGTGTTAGAGCACTGAAATTCAAAGTGATCCATTTTTCTTTTGCTGTTTCCACATTTTCTTTAATTGATTATAATTCCTTATCATGAATGAAAATACATATAAGTTTAAAAATTCTTCTAGAGTATTTCCTTACTCCCTAAAACATAACTATCATGTCTTTAGTAAGAGAATTTGCTTTGAGGAGCAAGGAAATGTAAACTTGAAATCAATATCAATATGAATGGAATTTACAAAAGTAGTGGCCTTTATGTGGTGCTGCACATATGTGTATGTGTGAAATGAATATGTGTGTTTTGTATGCATCTATATATCCCTTGCATATCTATCTCTATATCTCTCTCTTTATATATAAAGATAGACAGATAGATAGATAGATATAGATAGATAGACATATATCCCTTGCAAGGGATATATAGATGCACACAAAACACACATATTCATTTCACACACACACATATGTGCATGCACATACATCTATATGTACATACATATATTCATTGCCAACTCTAGAATGTTCACGAACTAATGATGGGTGTTTTGTGTTCTGTTCCTTGGCTCTTTCATTATCCTAATGATTGAAAAGACAGAAAGTGACCACCTCCCACCTTCCACTTTCCTTAATACTGACAACCGTGGTGGAAAGTAAAGAATATCTGACTGGTAAGACTTAGCTCTGAGTTCAGATCCTGACTCTACCACATATTACTTCTCCCTTTCTGTGAGTGTATGAATATTCTCTGGTAGAATGGAGGGGTCAGGAAGATCCCTACTTATACCAGTAAAGGCCAGCCCATTGCCTGGGTTAGGGATGAAAAAAAAAATTGAGAAGAAGCAGTTTGACCTCTCTTGACCTTAGAGAAAACTTTGAAAATCTAGCCCATTTCCTCTCCAAGTTTATTGTAGATGAAAACTCTGAGACCCACATACTTCAAACTCCAAACACCGTGCTTGTTCACCAACTTCTGACCCTCCATTACCCTCCAAACTTCTCCACCTACTTTATAGAGGGTGTTTCCATGGCACAGTTACACCAAATATTAGGTGGAGGCTACTAAAAGTAGCTATTTGTTAAAGGTCTATCATGAGAAAAATTCTCACCTCCATAATCTTATTTAATGCTCATGAGAATCTTCCCAGTTAGCTATTATTTTCTTTATTTTGCAGATGTGGAAATGAGGTTCAGATAACCAAGTAATCTGCTTAAGGAGGGCTAGTTAATGAGTGAAAGAACAGGTGTATCAATGTGACACAGTGCTGCATTCCAGAAGAACCAAGGGCACAATGACCCCATGGATAAAAAATGATGCCAGAATTGGCTGGTGTTAGGGTTCAAGGAGGACTCTGCAGTAGTATGATCTGATTTTCTCTTTGCCAAAAGATCTTTACTTTGAGGAAAGGGGACAAATCTACTTCTGTAGCAGCTCTGGTCATGCTTGTCGTATCAAGAGAGGAGGGAGGGAGGTGGAGAGGAAGAAGACATCCTTGCAAAATTTTAGCTTTTAGATATCTAGAACCAAAAACTGAAACTATTAGATACAGGTTTTTGCAAAAAGTTAGTAAAGTCCATTTTGAGAGCCATAATCAACCATATACTTAAATTTTTCTCTTTTTGCTCCAAGGACTCCAAATACAAGTCTCCTGTTTTCAATATAACCTAGTCCTTCCCTTCCATTTGCATGAGAACCTACTGAGACCAAGGTTGTTGTGAATGTCAAAGTAGAAATTAACTGGTATAAAATTACTTTGAAAATTTGGAAGAGTAGAGGGGTGCATAGGAGAATAAAATTTGAGGAATTTTTAATAAGAGGTCATTACCTCCAATCCTATACCTAACAGGCGTTTACGAAATGCTTTGTCCTGTCATCTACCCTCTCTTAGCATTAAAGGAGGCTACTATGAGTACAGAGGCAAAGGCTGCATTAAGCTCCACAGGGAAGCTCAGTGGGGGAGCCAGAAGGACTCTGCAGTAAAAGCTGCCCCCACTCCCATGCCAATGTGATCAGTGGAGGCTGAGTCAATGCAGGCTACATCTCCAGGCACTGATCATCATTTGATAATAGGCTGGGCTCCTGTGCCTGATCCCTTTGATACTTATGTCATGAGCAATAGATCCCCAAAAGTCCTAGGGTCACCTACTCCAGGTGATTGCATTACCATTTAAGTCATACTGCTCTGAGTTTAGGATTCCTCCTCCTGCTAATCAAATCGTTTACGTACTCAAGCTGACTCAGGGCCAGCAGGGAAATTTTCTGGACTATGACTCATAGATGATATAAGGCACTGAGATTGAAAACCACATCCCAGTGCTATAACAATGATAGATTGCTCGCTTACTTTGTATGGAATACCTCTAGGTTTATTTCCATCAAAATGAATTTGTTAGCCCATGAATTGAAATTACAAAGGAGACTTTTTTCCTTCTCTTATCTTTCCACCCCTTCTTGGGTATATTGGTGAAAATAATGAGGCTAGCCATGTCCTAAATGTCATGGTGAAAAATTTGCAACCTTATCCAACAGTCTAATTATTCCCTTTATCCCACAACTGAAGAGAACCCAGGCCTCGTTATGTTCCCTGTGGACAGCAAGGAGACATAAATACACTTTTTATTTTCCTTCTTGTCAACTTAATATAGGTAAGTTTCACACTGAACCAGGAGTTAATAGTCAATAACTATAATTTGCAGAGATGATCATAGTGGAAAAGACTATAAAAACACTAACCGTTGAAGCTTAATTTTTAGTAAGAAAGCAAAATCTACTTTTTGAGTTAAAATGTTATATTTAGGTTATAATTCTTTTTTAACTTGCAAAACTTTAGCTTTTTAACTTGTCATATACAGAGAAGACTATATACAATGTATATGTGTATTTAAAGAATAAAAATAAAGCAATCACCTGTATAACCATTATCCACATTACCAGAGAGAACTTTGACCACTTCTATTCCCCAGCAGACTGCATTTCTTCTCTAACCCCAAGACAATCATTACCCCGACTTCTGCCATTGTCATCCTAGTACTTGACTCTGTGGTTGTTTTACCTGTCTGTGTATCCTTAAACAAATATTGCTTAGTTTCACTGAAACTTGCTTATTCCTTCCTTATTATGTTTCTGGGAATCATCCATGCTCGTGTCTTGCTGCCATCTCTTCATTTGCACTGCTTGTAATGTTCTGTTGTATGAGCCTATGACAATTTCTTTCCTCAGTCCTCTGTATTAGATATTTGTTTCTTTTTAGTTCATATCTGCATAACATGGCAAAAGGAAAAACAAAGATAAACCAGTAGTGAAATTAGTTATCCAGAGGGTGAGTAGGAAGTGCTGCAGGTGAAAGAAAGAAAACTTTTAGTATACATCGTTTAATGTATTTTTAAATTTCAAACCATGTTAATATGTTACATATTCAAGAAATTTAAAATATTTCAATAAGAAATAAAAATAATAAAAAACTAAAATTTCATGTCAACAGAAACAAATGAACCTAACTGTATCAATTTTTAATACTCAGAAGAAAAGTAGTAATCCAAATAACTTTTAAACCACTATTCTGACTGTATGCTCACTGATGATATATTCTTAGGACAAAAAGAACTACAGTGAAACACCTTTTGGTGTTTTGATTGAGTGACATTGCATTGAATTTATACTCGCATTTGAGGAACCATCTTTAAAATATTGGCTTCCTATAGAAAACCATGGCATATTTATTTACTTTAGACATCTAATAAAGTGTTACAATTTTGTCGTTATGTGAGGCACACGTTTTATTAGACTTATCCATGGCTACTTCATACCTTTTATTGCCACTGTAAATAATATCTTCTATTCTTTTTCTATTTATTACTAGCATATAGAAATGCAATGTATTTTTGTATATTGATTGTGTATCAATAAATTTGCCAAATTTTAAATTAATTCTAATAATTTGTTTACAGATTATTTGGGGTGATTTGTTCATAAGCAGATCATTTCTGAATTTTATGTCTTATTTTTCTTCTTCCTCAACTGCACTGACTGACTAGAACTTACAGTGTAGCTCCAATGGGAATGCTATCAATGCTTTATCATTAAATGTGATGCCTTCTGTATGTTTTTTTATGTACCTTTTATCTCATTAAGAAATTTCCCACTTCTTCATAGTTTTTGAAAGTATTTTAAATCATGAGTGGATGTGAATATTCTCTACCAAGCTTTCTGCATTTATTGAGATTCCTTTATTTTCCTTTAGCTAAATAATGTGGTGATTTAGGTTTATTTATTATTGTTAACAAATAAACCTTACATTCCTATGATAAATTAAATGTCATTACATTATATAATGCATTTTATACATTGCTGAATTTGGTGTGCTCATTTATTATGATGATTTTTTTCATCTGTCTTCATAAGATTGGCTTGTAATTTCTCTTTCTCATATTTGTTCACATTTGGTTTTGGTATTGAGATTAGTCCAGACTCATTAAATGAGTTGGGGAATGTTTTCTTGCTTTGCTATTTTCCGGAAAAATTTGTGCAAGATTGGAATTATCATCTTTTTATTTCACGGGCAAATTCATATAGTGGTGGATGTTTCTTTGTGGGCAGATTTTTGACTACTAATTCAATTTATTTAAATATTACAGAAATTGTAAAGTCTTCATTTCTTTTGTTCCAGTTTTGTATTTTTCTAAACTTTCTCCATGTCATTTAAATATATTGACATACAATTGTTCATAATATCCTCTTCCATCTTTTTAATATTTGCAACATCTATAATTATGTACTACCTTTCACTCCAAATATTATTTATTTGTGGGTTCTCCCTCATTTTTGATTAGAGTTACCTTGGGTTGTTTTTAAAGAATCAACTTTTAACTTTGTCATGTTCATTGAATTTAATTTGATTTTCTATTTTATTACTTTCTGCATTTATCTTTATTATTTTCTTACTTATGTTTAACTTTGATTTTTCTATTTTTTCCCTAACTCCTTGAGTTGAATGATTATCTCATTACTTTTATCCCTTCTCCCTTCATATCATAAGAATCTAAGGCCATGTATTTCTTTTTTTCATACTGCTTTACCTACATCCTTCAGAAATTGATAACAGTACTTTCATTATTGTTTACTTTTAAATATAACCTTATTTGCATTATGATTTTTTTTCTTTTGGCAGTGTACTATAAGTGTACATCTTAGTTGTGAAAATGTGGGGCTTTTACTTCTGCAATTTATTTCTGATTTGATTCCCTTGTAATGAGATGTTGGAGGGATTGATTTCAGTTCTTTGAAATTTGTTAAGACATTAAATTTAAGGTCTAATATATGAATAACTTTTATAAACATTCTCTGTGTGTTTAAAAAGAATGTTTATTCAGCAATTTTACAGTGCAAAATCTAGCTATGTATGCTAAGTCCAGTTTCTTAATCTGTCATTTAAATATTCTCATATTTTTACTGATTTTTGGTCTGCTTGTTTTATCAATTAATGAAAGTAATGGGTTAAAAATATTCGATGTGGTGGTGGATTTTCATATTTTTTCTTGTATTTTTTTTCAGTTCATAACAATATTTTTAAATTGAGATATAATTGACATATAATAGTATATTAGTTTCAGGTGTACAACATAATGATTTGATATTTTTATATATTGCAAAATGGTCACCACAATAAATCTAGTTAACATTTATATGTAGCTACAAAATTCTTTTTCTTGTGATAAGGATTTTAAGATCTACTCTCTTACCAACTTTCAAATAAGCAATACAGTATTTCTAACCATAGTCCCCATGTTGTATGTCACATCCTCATGACTTATTTATTTTATAACTGGAAGTTTGTATCTTTTCACCTCCTTCACCCAATTCACCCTCCATCCCCCACTCCCTTGCCTCTGAAAACCACCAATGTGTTGTCTGCTTCTATGAGTTCAGTTTTTGTTTGTTTGTTTTAGATTTTGCATATAAGTGAGATCATATAGTATTTATCTTTCTCTCTCTGACTTATTTCACTTAGCATAGTGCCCTCAAGGTCCATCCATGTTATCACAAATAGCAAGATGTCCTTCTTTTTATGGCTGAATAATCATTGTACACATGTACTACATCTTCTTTAGTTATCCATCAGTGGATACTTCTGTTGCTCCCATGTCTTGGCTATTGTAAATAAAGTTGCAATTAACATGGGGTGGTGAAGATATTTTTTCAAATTAGGGTTTTCATTTCCTTTGGATATATACCCAAAATTGGAATTGCTGGATCATATGGTAGTTCTATTTTTAGTTTTTTGAGACTCCTCCATAGTAGTGGTACCAATTTACATTCCCACCAACAGTGTTGTAGGGCTCCTTTTCTCCACATCCTTTCCAACACATGCTATTTCTTGTCTTTTTAATAATAGCCATTCTAACAGGTCTGAGGTGATATCCCATTGTGGTTTTGATTTGCATTTCCCTGATGATTAGTGGTGTTGGGTACTTTTCATTTACCTTTTGGCTATGTGTATGTCTTCTTCAGAAAAATATCTATTCAGATCCTCTATTAATTTTTAATCAGATTGTTGGTTTTTTGCTATTGAACTGTGTAAGTTTTAAAATATATTTTGGATATTAACACCTTATTTTAAATATATATATATATATATATATATATATACATACATACATACATACATACATACATATGTTTATATAGAAATATTTTCTTCTGATCAGTAGGTTGTCTTTGACCCAAAGATGGGTCCCTTTGCTGTGCAGAAGCATTTTAGTTTGATGCAGTCTTGTTTGGTTATTTTCATTTTTGTTGCCTTTGCTTTTGGTATCTAATTAAAAAAATCAGGACCAAGACCAGTGTCGAGGAGATTGTCACCTGTGTTTTCCTCTAAGAATTGTATGGTTTCAGGTCTTATGTTCAAGATTTTAATTTCATTTTGAATTAATTTTTGTGTATGGTGTGAGATAGTGCTCCAGTTTCATTCTTTTGCTTGTGGCTGTTCAGTTTCCTTAACACTATTTATTGAAGAGGCAGTCCTTTTCTCATTGTATGTGCTTGGCATCTTTGTTGTAAATTAATTGACCATATATGTGTGGGTATATTTCTGGACTCTCTATTCTGTTTCATTGACCTATGTGTGTGTTTTTATGCCAATACCATACTGTTTTAATTACTATAGCTTTGCTTTGTAATTTTGTTGACATTTTGCTGTATGCATTTTTCAGGTCCTGTTATTGGTAAATCAAATTTTAAATTATTGTTTCACTATGCTGAGCTTTACTCAAAATATGAGATCTTTTTGCTCCAGATTCTTCTTTCCTTAAAGTTCTATTGTATCTTTTAAAAAAATATGTGAAGATCTGAGGATACAGGTGTGGTTCTTGCCCTTATAGAATTTATATACACAAACATGCAGGTGCTAAATATTAGGGCAGGTCTCACTCAAGCCTCTTTTTAGTAAATATAGAAATCTTCAACTTCAGATATTATGAAGAATTGAACAAAAACTACCCATTCAAATATCGATTTTTAAATAACACTCCCTCCCTTACATTCATGCCTTAGGCCCACAGGGAAAAATCAAGGGCATTTTTTTGCGCTGTCTTATGCACAAAGAATTTTGTAGGAAACACAACTTATTTATTTATGTATTGTCTGCCAAACAACCTCTTCCTCTAAGAACTGTTACTGTTCACATTCACACGGAAGCTGCTTTTGACCCTGACACACAGAAGAATCTTCTTGCTTTTGAACCTGACACACAGAAGAATTATTTAGACCATGTGTGAGCATTTGACACAGGCATGAACAATCAGGGTCTTTCACCTGGAATGGAAAGAAGAAGCCAATTTTAATAGAGTATCCAAATGATAAGATATAAAGCTAGTGATCTGATGCTGGCCACCTTGCTTGTATGTCCCTGAGAATTAGAAGAAGCCAGAGTATGAAGAGGAAAAGAAGAATGGATATGCACAAAAAAGAGGGAAGAGAGAGTTGAAGAGAGAGTTCTGTTTTCTTCTCTGCTTCTAGTGGTTTCTGAGATCCTTTAAAAACTGATTTTTCTTTCTGCTTAAGTAGTTTACACTGTGCTTCTGTCCCTTGAAACAGGTATGTACTTGATAATGCTGTTCATCAAATCTTCCAGCGCTGGACACATGAAACAGCAGTTTTTATACATTGGGTATTTTTATTGTACATATTTTCATGAGATTTGTTATGTTTATTTTTATCTCCATAGTACCTTGTAGAACAAAGTCGTAATTTCATTCAATTTTAATTTCTGATACATATTACCAGCTACACGTTACTTCTAGGTTCATTTTTACAATAGAACTTGCACAGATACCAGAAAAGTGTGTGGTTATCATTCTATTAATGACATAGCATCTGCTGAGAAGGTTTTGTGCTACTCTCCTGGGACCTATGTGGCTTTAGACAGAGAAGTGGAAGATTGAAAGTTGCCAAGGAAGCAAACTCCAATGTAAAAGACTAGATTAGAGGGGCATCAAAGATAGAGGTAAGGGACAGGGAGGCAAAAGCATATTCACAGTCATATCTCTGCCTCAGATTCTAATTACTGGCTTCTAGGAAAAGAAAATCAATGAGAACAATATGGGAAATGTTTCCCTCAAATAATACCATCACCTCTCAAAGTTTCATAGCACTTAAAGGGAATAAGTAAGAGGCTGAGTTGCAGAATATAATAGCAAAGATCAAAGCAGGACTCTAACTCATTCATTCATCTATTAAGGACATATTTCTTGAGCCCCTATTATATGTTGGGCACTCTTCTAGACACTGAGGATGAAGTGGTAAGCAGAACTCTTGCCATAATTGAGCATACTTATGGATGATAAGTAAGTATATCATACATCACAAAGGAATTACTGGCATGGAGAAAAATAAAGCAGAAATGGGGAAGGCAAGTGAATGGGTATTGCAGGAGGTGTTACTATTTACATAAGATAGAAAAGTCCTGTCTAATAAAATAAGATTTAGTCAAAGACTTGAAGGAGTTTCAAGTTCCACATGTAAGGAGTTTCGAAGTAGAAACACTGTCCTAACAACAGGTAAAAAGCTAAACAGACTGAAAAATCCGCAACTCTTCTTAGATCCTCAAGAGAAGAAGGGCACAGGGCAAACAATGTGTCTAAGATTGGAGAGATGGACAGGCAAATACAGGAAATCATGGTTTACTGAGCAGAGACTCACAAGCAGAAACTGCCATACGAACCAGTGCCTGGATAGGAAAACCTGAACTGTAATTTACAAATTGCTGGGGGCTCATTGTGTGTCCTCTAAGAGTTAAAAACTCCAGGATGACCCTGTCATAGGGGTTCCCTACAATATTGCAAAATTAACCTCCAGGAAGTGGACCAGGTTCCTGTAGTAAACATAGGAGAAAAATCCCCTCATGCTTCCAGCAGAGGGAAGAGAAAAGGAAACATTTTGAGATACCACAGAGCACACTGTTCTTCTTAACAAGGCCTGACCTCAGGGGAAACTAGTTAACCAGAAGCTAGGATATTATCAGATCCTATTGAACCGGGGAAGGGAAATACCCAATTCCAGTCCTCTCTGTCCTGTCCCACCCAAGGGGGAAGAGGAAAAACTGAGAAACATTTGTGAAGTTCACAGTCCAGGGGCACAAGCTCACTAAAAGACTGATACCTAATCACAGGACTCTACAATTCTTCCCTTTCCCACACAACTCACTACCACATTACTAAAGGCCTATTTACAGCAGTTTATTTTACTTGGTGTATCATGTTCAGCTATTAAGAAAAAAATTATAAGACATAATAAAATTCAAAAGACAAAATTTGAAGAGACAGATCAAACATCTGAACCAGACATGGCAGGACTGTTGGAATTATTGGACCAGGAATTTAAAACAGCTATGATTAATATGCTAAAGTCTCTAATGGATAAAGTAGAACACATACAAGAATGGATGGGTGGGAATTCCCTGGCAGTCCAGTGGTTAAGACTCTGTGCTTCCATTGCAGGGGGCATGGGTTTGATCTCTGGTTGGGGAAATAAAATCCTACATGCTGCATGGCCCAGCCCCCCCACCAAAAAAAAAAAAGAAAGAAAAGAAAAGAATGGGTAAGCAATGTAAGTAGAGAGAAGGAAATGATAAGAAAGAACTAAAAAAGAAATCCTAGAGATAAAAAACACAGCAAAAGAAAGGAAGAATGCTTTTGATAGGCTTGCTAAGTCAACTGGACACCACGGAGGGAAAAATATCTGGGCTTGAATATATATATCAAGAGAATATAACAAGAGAATATATCAAGAAAAAGTAGATGAGTCCACATTATAGCTGGAGTCTTCAATATCCCTGTATCAGAAATGGATAGATAAAGCAGATAGAAAATCAACAAGGACATAATAGACCTCAACAACACCATTAACTGAGTGGATATAATTGGCATGTACACTTCATCCAACAACAGAATACATATTCTTCTTGAGTTTACTTGGAACATTCCCCAAGATGGACCAAATTCTGGACTGTAAAATATACTTTAACATATTAAAAGGGTATATATCACATCCTTTCTCAGACCATGATGAAGTTAAATTAGAAATCAATAACAGAAAAACAGCAAGAAAATCCCAAAATACCCGGGATTACACAACACACTTCTAAATAACACATGTGTCAAAAAAAAATAAATCTCAAGAGAGATTAAAAAATATTGTGACTAAATGAAAATCTAAGTACAGTTTATCAGAATTTGTGCAATGCAGTGAAAGCAATGATTAGAGGGAGAGTTATAGCATTGAATGCTTGTATTAGAAAAGAAGCCACTAAAATTAACAATCAAAGATTTTACCTTAGGGAACTAGAAAAAAGGAGAAAATTAAATACAAAGTAAGTAGAAGAAAAGAAATAATAGAAATTAGAACTGAAATCAATGAAATTGAAAACAGGAAATCAATAGAAGAAATCAACCAAACTAGACAAGCTTCTAGACCTGTTTCATCCACCAGGGGGCAGACACCAGAAGGAAGGAAACTACAATCCTGCAGCCTGCAGAACTGAGTCTGCAAACACAGGTCAGAACCTACCCTGGAACCAGTTGGTCCCTGGCCCTTGGGTGATGAGAGTGGAGTATACTGCTGGGATACATAGGACAACCTCTACTGAAGGCGACTTCTCCAAGGTTGAGAAATGTAACTAAGCTACTACATACATAAAAATACGAATAGAAATTTAAACAAAATGAGACATCAAAAGAATATGTTCCAGACAAAGGAACAAGATAAAACCCCACAAGATCAACTAAGTGAAGTGGAGATAGGCAATCTACTTGTGAAAGAGTTCCGAGTAATGATTGTAAAGATGATCGAAGAACTCAGGAAAAGAATGGATGCACAAAGCAAGAAGTTACAAGAATTTTAAATCAAGGAGATAGAAAATATAAAGAACAACAAAAGAGAGTTGAATAATAAAATAACCAAAATGAAAAATACCCAAGAAGGAATCAATAGAAGAATAAACAAGGCAGAATAATGGATCAGTGCTGCCATGAAACAGGATAAAGTAAAAAGAATGTAAAGAAATGAGGACAGTTGAAGAGACCTCTGTGACGATGTGAAACACACCAATATTTGCATTATAGAGGTCCCAGAAGGAGAAGAGGGAGAGAAAGGGAGAGAAAATATTTGAAGAGATAATAGCTGAAAACTTCCCTAACATGGAAATGGAAAGAGTCACCCAAGTCCAGGAAGCACAGATAGTCCCATACAGAATTAACCCAAGGAGGAACATGCTGAGAAAAATATTGATCAAACTGACAAAAATTAAAGACAAAGGGAAAATATTAAAGGCAACAAGGGAAAAGGAACCAATAATACACAAGGAAATCCCCATAAGACTATCAGCTAATGTCTTTTTCTGCAGGCCAGAAGAGAGTGGCACAATATACTTAAAGTAATGAAAGGGAAAAAACCTACAACCAAGAATACTCTACCCAGCAAGGCTCTTGTTCAGATTTGATGGAGAAATCAAAGTTTTAAAGGCAAAAGATAGAAGAATTCAGCACCACCAAACTAGAATTATAACAACTGCCAAAGGAACTTCTCTAAGTGGAAAAAAAAAAGACCATAACTAGAAACAAGAAAATTATGAAATGGGAAAGCTCACCAGTAAAGAGAATTATACAGTAAAGGTAGAAAATCATCCACATGCAAATATGAAATCAAAACTAGTAATTGTGAGAGGAGAGTACAAATGCAGGATATTTGAAATGCATCTGAAATTAAGAGATCAGCAACTTAAAACAATCATGTATATATACAGACTGCTATATCAAAACCTCATGGCAAATGCAAATGAAAAGTCTATAGTAGATATACACACAAAAAAGAAAAAGGAATCCAAACACAACACTAAAGACAGTCATCAAATCACAAGAGAAAAGAACAAAAGAGGAGAGGAAGAAAAAAGACCTACAAAAACAAATCCAAAGCAATTAAAAAAATGGCAATAAGAACACACATTTAGATAATTACCTTAAATGTAAATGGATTAAATTCTCCAACCAAAGACATAGACTGGTGGAATGGATACAGAAACAAGATCTGTATATATGCTGTCTACAAGAGCCCTACATCAGATCTAGGAACACACACACACTGAATGTGAGGGGATGGAAAAGGGTATTTGATGCAAATGGAAATCAAAAGAAAGCAAGGGTAGCAATACCCATATCAGACAAAGTAGACTTTAAAATAAAGACTGTTACAAGAGATAAGAAAGGACACTACATAATGATCAAGAAGAGGTATAACAATTGTAAATATATATACACCCAACAGAGGTGCATCCTAATTTATATATGCTATAAAATGTTAAGAGCTGTAAAAGGAGAAATTGACAGTAAAACAACAATAATGGGAGTTTTAACACTCCATTTACATCAATGGACAGATCATCCAGACAGAAAATCAATAAGGAAACACATTCCTTAAATGGCATATTAGATCAGATGAATTTAATTGATATCTATAGAGCATTCCATCTGAAAGCAGCAGAATAGACATTCTTTTCAAGTGCACATGGAACATTCTCCAGAAGAGATCACATGCTAGGCCACAAAGCAAGCCTATGAAAATTTAAGAAAATTGAAATCGTACCAACAATCTTTTCAGACCACAATGCTATGAAATTAAAAATCAACTACAAGAAAGAAAAACTACAAAAAACCCAGAAACATGTGGAGGTTAAACAATATGCTACTAAACAACAAATGAATCACTTGAAGAAATAAAAGAGGAAATCAAAAAATACCTAGAGACAAATGAAAATGAAAACAGGATGATCTAAGACCTATGGAGTGTAGCAAAAGTAATTCTAAGTGGGAAGCTTAAAGCAATACAATTTTATCTCAGGAAACAAGGAATATCTCAAAAAAACAAAACAAAACAAAACTAAACCTTACATTTAAAGTAACTAGAGAAAGAAAAAGAACCCCACAAATTTAGTAGAAAGAAATCTTAGAGATTAGAGAAGAAATAAATAAAACAGAGACTAAGAAAACAATAGAGGTGATGGAGCAGCAGAAGCAACAGCAGCAGCAGCTGAGAAACCTGTGGGACCTCCTGTTGGTCTACAATCAGATGACAGAACTCTGCTTCCAGTGTTGCGTGCTCAGTTTGCACCACCGAGCTCTGGATGCTGAGGAGGAGGCCTGTCTGCACAGCTGTGCTGGGAAGTTGATCCATTCCAATCACTGCCTCATGGCTGCTTACATTTAGCTCATGCCTGTCCTGGTACAACGTCGCATTGCAGAATACGAGGCTGCCTCATCTGTGCCAGTTGGAAGTGAAGAATCATCAGAAAGTAAAGCCAAAGAAAATGGAGGATGAGAAAGGGCAGCAGAAGGTTTCAAACAGACTCCCTCTTGGGAGAGCACCGGAATAACAACTAACTGCTGAACAATCATTGACAGGAAGACACTGAAACTGACCAAAAAAGATACCCCACATCCAAAGACAAAGGAGAAGCCACAATGAGATGGTAGGAGGGGCACAATCAAAATAAAGTCAAATCACATACCCGCTGGGTGGGTGACTCACAAACTGGAGAACAATTATACCACAGAAGTCCAGCCACTGGAGTGAAGGTTCTGAGACCCACATCAGGCTCCCCAACTTGGGGGTCTGAAAAAGGGAGGAGGACTTCCCAGAGAATCAGACTTTGAAGGCAAGTGGGATTTCACTGCAGGACTTCCACAGGACTGGGGGAAACAGAGACTCCACTCTTGGAGGGCACACACAAAGTAGTGTGTGCATCAGGACTGAGGGGGAAGGAGCAGTGACCCCAGGGGAGAATGTACCAGACCAACCTGCTAGTGTTGGAGGGTCTTCTGCAGAGGTGGAGGGTGGCTGTGGCTCACTGTGAGGACAAGGACACTGGCAGCAGGAGTTCTAGGAAGTACTCCTTGGCATGAGCCCTCCCAGATTCCACCATTAGCCCCACGAAAGAGCCCAGGTAGGCTCCAGTGTTGGGTTGCCTCAGGCCAAACAACCAACAAGGAGGGAACCCAGCCCCATCCATCAACAGACAAGCTGATCAAAGTTTTACTGAGTTCTATTCACCAGGGTTCTACCCACCGCCAGTCCCTCCCATCAGGAAACTTGCACAAGCCTCTTAGATAGCCTCATCCACAAGAGAGAAGACAGCAGAAGCAATAAGAAGTAAAATCCTGCAGCCTGTGGAACAAAACCCACATTCATAGAAAGATACATACGATGAAAAGGCAGAGGGCTATGTACCAGATAAAGGAACAAGATAAAACCCAAGAAAAACAACTAAATGAAGTGGAGATAGGCAAACTTCCAGAAAAAGAATTCAGAATAATGATAGTGAAGATGACCCAGGACCTCTGAAAAAGAATGGAGGCAAAGATCGAGAAGATGCAAGAAATGTTTAACAAAGACCTAGAAGAATTAAAGAACAAATAAACAGAGCTGAGCAATACAATAATTTAAATGAAAACTACACTAGAAGGAATCAATAGCAGAATAACTGAGACAGAGGAAAGGATAAGTGACCTGGAAGAAAGAATGGTGGAATTCACTGCTGCAGAACAGAATAAAGAAAAAAGAATGAAAAGAAATGAAGACAGCCTGAGAGAAAACTGGGACAACATTAAATGCAACAACATTCGCATTATAGGGGTCCCAGAAGGAGAAGAGAGAGAGAAAACACCTGAGAAAGTATTTGAAGAGATTATAGTTGAAAATTTTCCTAACATGGGAAAGGAAAGAGCCAAGTCCAGGAAGCACAGAGGGTCCCATACAGGATACACTCAAGGAGAAACACGCGGAGACACAGAGTAATCAAATTGACAAAAATTAAAGACAAAGAAAAATTACTGAAAGCAACAAGGGAAAAACGACAAATAACATACAAGGGAACTCCCATAAGGTTAACAGCTGATTTCTCAGGAGAAACTCTACAAGCAAAAAGGGAGTGGCATGATATACCTAAAGTGATGAAAAGGAAGAACGTACAACCAAGATTACTATACCCGGCAAGGATCTCATTCACATTCGACAGAGAAATCAAAAGCTTTAAAGACAAGTAAAAGCTAAGAGAATTCAGCAGCACCAAACCAGCTCTACAACAAACGCTAAAGGAACTTCTCTAAGTGGGAAACAGAAGAGAAGAAAAGGACCTACAAAAACAAACCCAAAACAATTAAGAAAATGGTAATAGGAACATATATATTAATAATTACCTTAATGTGAATAGATTAAAGGCTCCTACCAAAAGACACAGGCTTGCTGAATGGATACAAAAACAAGACCCATATATATGATATTTACAAGAGATGCACTTCAGACCTAGGGACACATACAGACTGAAAGTGAGGGGATGGAAAAAGATATTCCATGCAAATGGAAATCAAAAGAAAGCTGGAGTAGCAATTCTCATATGAGACAAAATAGACTTTAAAATAAAGAATATTACAAGAGACAAGGAAGGACATTACATAATGATCAAGGGATCAATCCAAGAAGAAGATATAACCGTTATAAATATATATGCACCTAACATAGGAGCAAGTCAATACATAAGGCAATGGCTAACAGCTATACAAGAGGAAATCGACAGTAACACAGTAATAGTGGGGGACTTTAACACCTCACTTACACCAATGGACAGATCATACAAACAGAAAATTAACAAGGAAACACAAGCTTTAAATGACACAATAGACCAGATAGATTTAATTGATATTTATAGGACATTCCATCCAAAAACAGCATATTACACTTTCTTCTCAAATGCACACGGAACATTCTCCAGGATAGATCACATCTTGGGTCACATATCAAACCTCAGTAAATTTAAGAAAATTGAAATCATATCAAGCATCTTTTCTGACCACAACGCTATTAGATTAGAAATCAGTTACAGGGAAAAAAATGTAAAAAACACAAACACATGGAGGGTAAAAAATACGTTACTAAATAACCAAGAGATCACTGAAGAAATCAAAGAGGAAATCAGAAAATACCTAGAGACAAATGACAATGAAAACACGACAATCCAAAACCTATGGGATTCAGCAAAAACAGTTCTAAGGGGGAAGTTTATAGCAGTACAATCCTACCTCAAGAACAACCTAACCTTACACCTAAAAGAACTAGAGAAAGAACAAACAAAACCCAAAGTTAGTAGGGGGAAAGAAATCTTAAAGATCAGAGCAGAAATAAATGAAACAGAAACAAAGAAGACAATAGCAAAGATCAATAAAACTAAAAGCCGGTTCTTTGAGAAGGTAAACAAAATTGATATACCATTAGCCAGACTCATCAAGAAAAAGAGGGAGAGAACTCAGCTCAATAAAATTAGAAATGTAAGAGGACACGTTACAACAGACACTGCAGAAATACAAAGCATGCTAAGAGACTACTACAAGCAACTGTATGCCAATAAAATGGACAATCTGGAAGAAATGGTCAAATTCTCAAAAGGTATAACCTTCTAAGACTGAACCAGGGAGAAATAGAAAATATGAACAGACCAATCACAAGGAATGAAATTGAAACTGTGATTAAAAATCTTCCAACAAACAAAAGTCCAGGACCAGATGGCTTCACAGGTGAATTCTATCAAACATTTAGAGAAGAGCTAACACCCATCCTTCTCAAACTCTTCTAAAAAATTGCAGAGGAAGGAACACTCACAAACCTATTTTATGTGGCCACCATCACCGTGATACCAAAAGCAGACAAAGATCCTACAAGAAAAGAAAATTACAGACGAATATCACTGATGAATATAGATGCAAAAATCCTCAACAAAGTACTAGCAAACAGAATCCAACAACACATTAAAAGAATCATACGCCATGATCAACTGGGATTTATCCCAGGGATGCAAGGATTATTCAATATATGCAAGTCAATCAATGTGATACACCATATGAACAAATTGAAGAAGAAAAACCATATAATCATTTCAGTAGATGCAGAAAGAGCTTTTGACAAAATTCAACACCCATTTATGATAAAAACTGTCCAGAAAGTAGGGATAGAGCGAACTTACCTCAACATAATAAAGGCCATATTCAGCAAACCCACAGCAAACATCATTCTCAATGGTGAAAAACTGAAAGCATTTCCTCTAAGATCAGGAACAAGATAAGGATGTCTACTCTCACCACTATTATTAAACATAGTTTTGGAGGTCCTAGACACAGCAATTGGAGAAGAGAAAAAAATAAAAGGAATACAAATTGGAAAAGAAGAAGTAAAACTGTCAGTTTGCAGATGACATGATACTATACATAGATAATCCTAAAGATGCCACCAGAAAACTACTAGAGCTAATCAATGAATTTGGTAAAGTTGAGGGATACAAAATTAATGCACAGAAATATCTTGCATTCCTGTACACTAACAATGAAAAATCTGAAAGAGAAATTAAGGAAACACTCCCATTTGCCATTGCAACAAAAAGAATAAAATACCTAGGAATAAACCTACCTAAGGATACAAAAGACCTGTATGTAGGAACTGTAAGACACTGCTGAAAGAAATTAAAGATGATAAAAACAGATGGAGAGATATACCATGTTCTTGAATTGGAACAATCAGTATAGTGAAAATGACTATACTACCCAAAGCAATCTACAGTTTCAATGCAATCCCTATCAAAATACCAATGACATTTTTTACAGAACTAGAACAAGAAATCTTAAAATTTGTATGGAAACACAAAAGACCCTGAATAGCCAAAGCAGTCTTGAGGGAAAAAAACGGAACTGGAGGAATCAGACTCCCTGACTTCAGACTATACTACAAAGCTACAGTAATCAAGACTATATGGTACTGGCACAAAAACAGAAATATAGATCAATGGAACACAATAGAAAGCCCAGAGATAAACCCTCCCACCTATGGTCAACTAATCTATGAGAAAGGAGGCAAGGATATACCATGGAGAAAAGACAGTCTGTTCAATAAGTGGTGCTGGGAAAACTGGACAGCTACATGTAAAAGAATGAAATTAGAACACTCCCTAACACCATATACAAAAATAAACTCAAAATGGATTACAGACCTAAATGTAAGACCGGGCATGATAAAACTCTTAGCGAAAACATAGGAAGAGCACTCTTTGACATAAATCACAGCAAGATCTTCTTTGATCCACCTCCTAGAGTAATGGAAATACAAACAAAAATAAACAAATGGGACCTAGTGAAACTTAAAAGCTTTTGCACAACAAAGGAAACTACAAACAAAATACAAAGGCAACACTCAGAATGCGAGAAAATATTTTCAAACAAATCAATGGACAAAGGATTAATCTCCAAAATATAAAAACACCTCATGCAGCTCAATATTTAAAAAACAAACAACGCAATTCTAAAATGGGCAGAAGACCTAAATAGACATTTCTTCAAAGAAGACATACAGATGGCCAAGACGCACATGAAAAGCTGGTCAACATCACTAATTATTGGAGAAATGCAAATCAAAACTACAGTGAGGTATCACCTCACAGCAGTTAGAATGGGCATCATCAGAAAATCTACAAACAACAAATCCTGGAGAGGGTGTGGAGAAAAGGGAACCCTCTTGCACTTTTGGTGGGAATGTAAATTGATACAGCCACTATGGAGAACAGTATGGAGGTTCCTTAAAAAACTAAAATTAGAATTACCATATGACCCAGCAATCCCACTCCTGGCCATATACCTAGAGAAAACCATAATTCAAAAAGACGCATGCACCGCAATGTTCATTGCAGCACTATTTACAATAGCCAGGACATGGAAGCAACCTAAATGCCCATTGACAGTCGAATGGATAAAGAAGATGTGTTACATATATACAATGGAATATTACTCAGCCATAAAAAGCAATGAAATTGAGTCATTTGTAGAGATGTGGGATGGATCTAGAGACTGTCGTACAGAGTGAATTAAGTCAGAAGGAGAAAAACTAATATCATATGTTAACACATGTATGTGGAACCTCTAAAAATGGTACTGATGAACAAGTTTGCAGGGCAGAAATTAAGACACAGATGTACAGGACAAACGTATGGACACCAAGGGGGGAAGTGGCGGGTGGTGGTGGTGGAGTGATGATTTGAGAGATTCGGATTGACATATGTACACTAATACATATAAATTGGACAACTAATAAGAACCTGCTGTATAAAAAAATAAATTAAATTAAATTAAAAAAGAGAGAACAATAGAAAAGACCAATGAAACTAAAACTGGTTCTTGAAAACACAAACAAAATTGATAAACCTTTAGCCAGACTCATAAAGAAAAAAAAGAAGACTCAAATCAATATAATTAGAAATGAAAAAAAAGTTACAACTGTCACCATAGAAATACAAAGGGTCATAAGAGACTACTACAGGCAACTATATGCCAATAAAATGGACAAGTTAGAAGAAATGGACATATTCTTAAAATGGTACAATTTCCCAAGACTTAATTAGGAAGAAATAGAAGATATGAACATACCAGTTACGAGCACTGAAATTGAATCTTTGATCAAAATACTCCCAACACACAAAAGTTCAGGACCAGATGGCTTCACAGGTAGATTCTATCAAACATTTAGAGAAGAGTTAATTTCTATCCTTCTGAAACTATTCCCAAAAATTGCAGAGGAAGGAACACTCCCCAACTCATTCTATGAGGCCATCACTGTGATACCCAAACCAGACAAAGATATCACATAAAAAGAATATTACCAGCCAATATCACTGATGAATATAGACCCAAAAAACCTTGACAAAAAACTAGCAATCCAAATCCAACAACACATTAAAAGAATCATACACCATGATCAAGTAGGGTCTATCCGAAGGATGCAAGAATTTTTCAATATCCCCAAATCAATTAGTGTGATACACCACATCAACAATTTGAAGAATGAAAACCATATACCATCTCAATAGATGCAGAAAAAGCATTTGATAAAATTCAACATCCATTTATGATAAAAATTCTCCAGAGAGTGGTCAAAGAGGTAACCTACCTCAACATAATAAAGGCCATATATGACAAAACCACAGCTAACATTATACTCAATGGTGAAAAGCTGAAAGCAATTCTTCTAAGATCAGGAACAAGACAAGGATGTCCACTCTCACCACATTTCTTCAACATAGGTATGGAAGAAATCCTAGCCACAGCCACCAGAGAAGAAAATGAAATAAAAATGATTCAAATTGAAAAAGAAGAAGTAAAACTGTCACTCTTTGCAGATGACATTATACTATGCATAGAAAATTCTAAAAATGCTACCAGAAAACTACTAGGGCTCATCAATCAATTCAGTAAAGTTGGAGGATACAAAATTAATACACAGACATCCGTTGCATTTCTATACACTAACCAAAAAAGTTCAGAAAGAGAAATTAAGGAAACAATCCCATTTACAATTGCATCAAAAAGAATAAAATACCTAGGAATAAACCTACTTTAGGAGGCAAAAGGCCCGTACTCTCAAAACTATGAGGCTGATGAAAGAAATCGAAGATGATACAAACAGACAGAAAGATATACCATGTTCTTAGATTAGAAGAATCAATATTGTCAAAATGACTATACTACTCAAGGCTATGTACAGATTCAATGCAATCCCTATTAAACTATCAGTGGCATTTTTCACAGAATTAGAACCAAAAATTTTAAAATTTCTGTGGAGACACAAAAGATCCTGAAGAGCCAAAGCAATTCTGAGAAGGAAAAATGAAGCTGTAGGAATCAGGCTGTCTAACTTCAGAGTATACTACAAAGCTACAGTTATGAAAACAGTATGGTACTGGCACAAAAACAGAATATGTATCAATGGAACAGGATAGAAAGCCCAGAAATAAACCTACACACCTATAGTTAATTAATCTATGACAGAGGAGGCAAGAATATACAGTGGAGAAAAGACAGTCATTTCAGTAAATGGTGCTGGGAAAACTGGACTGCTACATGTAGAAGAATGTAATTAGAACATTCTCTAACACCACACACACACACACACACACAAAATTCAAAATGGGTTAAAGACCTAAATGTAAGACTGGATACTTCTAGAGGAAAACATTGGCAGGACACTTTAACATAAATAGCAACAATATCTTTTTGGATCCTTCTCCTAGAATAATGGAAATGAAAACAAAAATAAACAAATGGGACCTAATTAATCTTAGAAGCTTTTGCACAGCAAAGGAAACCATAAACAAAATAAAAAGTCAACCTACAGAATGAGGGAAATATTTGCATATGAAGGGACTGACAAGAGATTAATCTCCAAAATGTACAAACTGGTCATATAGCTCTATATCAAAAAAGTGAAGAACACAATTGAACAATGGAGAGAATATCTAAATAGACATTTCTCCAAAGAAGACATATAGATGGCCAAAAGGCACATGAAAAGGTGCTCAATACTGATAATTTTTAGAGAAATGCAAATCAAACTACAATGAGGTATCACCTCACAATGGTCAGAATGGCTGTCATTAAAAAAGTCTACAAATAATAAATGCTGGAGAGGGTATGGAGAAAAAGGAACCCTCCCACACTATTGGTGGGAATGTAAATGGAGAACAGTGGCTAAAAATAGAGCTACCATATGATCCTGCAACCCCACTCCTGTGCATATATCTGGAGAAAACCATAAGTTGGAAAGATACATACCCCCAATGTTCACTGAAGCACTATTTACAATAGCCAAGACATTTGCCTTATTTATTGAGGTGCTCTTATTTGGGGTGCATAAATATTTACAATTGTTATATCTTCATCTTGGATTGATCCCTTGATCATTATGTAGTGTCCTTCTTTGTCTCTTGTAATAGTCTTTGTTTTAAAGTCTATTTTTCTGATATGAGAATTGCTACTCTAGCTTTCTTTTGATTTCCATTTGCATGGAATATCTTTTTCCATCCCCTCACTTTCACTCTGTATGTGTCCCTAGGTCTGAAGTGGGTCTCTTGTAGACAGCATATATACAGGTCTTGTTTTGCATCCATTTAGCCAGTCTGTGTCTTTTGGTTGGAGCATTTAATCCATTTACATTAAAGGTAATTATCAATATGTATGTTCCTATTACATTTTTCATGAGGTTTTGTGTTTGTTTATGTAGGTCTTTTCCTTCTCTTGTGTTTCCTGCCTAGAGAAGTTCCTTTAGCATTTGTTGTAAAGCTGGTTTAGTGGTACTGAATTCTCTTAACTTTTCTTTGTCTGTGAAGATTTTTATTTCTGTGTTGAATCTGAATGAGATCCTTGCTGGGTAGAGTAATCTTGGTTGTAGGTTTTTCCCTTTCATCACTTTAAATATATCCTGACACTCCTTTATGGCTTGCAGAGTTTCTGCTGAAAAATCAGCTGTTAACCTTATTGGGATTTCCTTGTATGTTATCTGTTGCTTTTCCCTTGCTGCTTTTAATATTTTTTGTTTGTATTTAACTTTTGATAGTTTGATTAATATGTGTCTTGGCATGTTTCTCCTTGGATTTATACTGTATGGGACTCTCTGTGCTTCCTGGACTTGAGTAGCTATTTCCTTTCCCATGTTAGGGAAGTTTTCAACTATAATCTCTTCAAATATTTTCTCAGACCCTTTCTTTTTCTCTTCTTATTCTGGGACCCCTATAATTTGAATGTTGGTGCATTTAATGTTGTTCCAGAGGTCTCTGAGACTGTTCTCATTTTTTTTCATTCTATTTTCATTATTCTGCTCTATGGCAGTTATTTCCTTTATTCTATCCTCCAGGTCACTTATCTATTCTTATGCCTCAGTTATTCTGCTATTGACTTCTTCTAGAGTATTTTTAATTTCATTTATTGTGTTGTTAATCACTGTTTGTATGCTCTTTAGTTTTTCTAGGTCCTTGTTAAACATTTCTTGTATTTTCTCCATTCTATTTTTGAGATCTTGGATCATTTTTACTATCACTATTCTGAATACTTTTTCAGGTAGACTGCCTATTTTCTCTTCATTTGTTTGGTCTGGTGGGTTTTTACCTTGCTCCTTCATCTGATGTATATTCCTCTGTCTTCTCCTTTTGCTTAACTTACTGTGTTTGGGGTCTCCTTTCTGCAGCCTGCAGGTTCGTAGTTCCTCTTATTTTTGGTGTCTGCCCCCAGTGGGTGAGGTTGGTTCAATGGCTCTTGTAGGCTTTCTGGTGGGGGAGACTGGTGCCGGTGTTCTGGTGGTTGGGGCTGAATCTTGTCCCTCTTGTGGGCAGGGCCACATCCGGTGGTTTGTTTTGGGGTGTCTGTGAACTTCGTATGACCTTAGATAGCCCCTCTGCTAATGGGTGGGGTTGTGTTCCTGTCTTGCTTGTTGTTTGGCATGGGGCATCCAGCACTGGAACTTGCTGGCCATTGGGTGGAGCTGGGTCTTAGTTTTGAGACAGAGATCTCTGAGAGAGCTGTCACCAATTAATATTACATCAGGCTGGGAGATCTCCGGTTGTCCAGTGTCCTGGACTTGTCTCTTCCATATTGGAGGCTCAGGCCCGACACCTGGCTGGATCACCAAGTCCCTGCCAGCCACGTTGCATGGAAGAAAAGTAAGAAAAAGAAAACCCAAAGAACCCCCCAAAAATGAACAGATGGAACTCCAGGATAAGTGGTTAAAGCAAAACTAAACAGACAAAATCCACAAAGAAACGCACACACACATGCTCACAAAAAGGGGAACAAAAATAAAGGAAGAGAGAAACCAAACCAATAAACAAACCCACCATTGAAAACAGGCCCTAAAAACTAAACTAAGATAAACATAAAACCAGAAACAAATCAAATGCAGAAACCAAATCCCAAGTCTAAAGTTGTTCCCAAAGTCCACTGCCTCAATTTTGGGAATAATCATTGTTTATTCAGGTATTCTACAATTGCAGGGTTTATCAAGCTGATTGCAAGGGTTTAATCTGCTGCTCCTGAGGCTGCACAGAGAAATTTCCCCTTCTCTTCTTTGTTTACACAGCTCCTGGGGTTCTGCTTTAGTTTTGGCCCTGCCCTTGCATGTAGGCTGCCCTCAGGCATCTCTGTTCCCTGCCCAGACAATAGGGAGTTAAAGCAATGGCTGCTTAGGGCTCTCTTGGTCACTGAGGCTGGGGACAGGGAGGGGTACGGTAGTCATAATTGGAATGCAGTGTGCGCCTGTGGCAGCGGAGGCAGGTGTGACATTGCAACAGCCTGAGGCACACTGTGTGTTCTCCTAGGGAAGTTGGCCCTGGATCACGGGACCCTGGAAGTGGAATGCTACACAGGCTTCAGGGTGTGAGGGGGCAGTGTGGGTAGTGACCTGCGCTTGCACATCAGATTCTTGGTGGCAGCAGCGGCCGTGGCAGTGATCCATGCACACCTCTGGGGTCCAAGATGATAGCCTCAGCTCACGCCCATCTCTGGAGCTTGCTTAGGTGGTGCTCTGACTTCTGTGTGCTCACAGAGCAGGAAGCCCCTCTCCTCATGCACCCCAAAATAATGGTCTATTGCCTCTCTGCCCAGTCCAGACTTCTTCCCAGACTCCCTCCCAGCTAGCTGTGGCGCACTAGCCCCCTTCAGGCTGTCTTCATGCAGCCAACCCCAGTCCTCTCCCTGGGGTCTGACCTCTGAAGCCCAAACCTCAGCTCCCAGCCCCCACCCACCCTGGCAGGTGAGCAGACAAGCGTCTCAGGCTGGTGGGTGCTGGTTGGCACCAATCCTCTGCACGGGAATCTCTCTGCTTTGCCCTCTGCAACCCTGTTGCTGCGCTCTCCTCTGTGGCTCCAAAGCTTCCCCACCAGTGGCTCCTGTCCCCACCAGTGAAGGGGCTTCCTAGTGTGTGGAAACTTTTCCTCCTTCACAGCTCCCTCCCAGAGGCACAGGTCTTGTCCCTATTCTTTTGTCTCTGTTTTTTTCTTTTTTCTTTTGCCCTACCCAGGTACGTGGGGAATTTCTTGCCGTTTGGGAAGTCTGAGGTCTTCTGCCAGCATTCAGTAGGTGTTCTGTCAGTGTTGTTCCATATGTAGATGTATTTTTGATGTATTTGTGGGGAGGAAGCTGATCTCCCCTTCTTACTCCTCTGCCATCTTGAAGGTCTTCTCAAGAACTGAATTCTGCCAATAACCAGAATGAGCCTGGAAGAGGACACCAAGCTCCATATGAGAAACTAGCCCTTGTCATCACCTTGACTGCAATCTTGGCCTGGGCAGAGGACCCAGTTAAGCCATTCTCAACTTCCTGATCCACAGAAACTGTGAGATAATAAATGGATGTTGTTTCAGCAATAAGTAATTTATGGTAATTTGTCATGTAGCACTTGAAAAATAACACATCATATTGTTCAATAATAAGACAAACAATTCAATTTTTTAAAAATCAGCAAATATTTCAACAGATATTTCACAAAAGAAGACATACAATGGCCATAAGCACATAGGAAAATGCTCAGTATCATTAGGCATCAGTGAAATAAAGATTAAAATGAAAATTAGGTATTATTACATGCCCACAAAACACCACTTTTTAGAAAAATAGATTAACTGGGAATGTATGCATATAAAATGTTACAACCACTTTGGATAATGGTTTGACAGTTTCTGATAGAGTTAAACATGTACCTATTCTATGATCAGCCAATTCCACTCCTAGGTATATATTTCCAAGAGAAATGAAAGCATATGTCCACAAAAAGATTTATATATAACTATTCATAGAAAGTTTGTTCATAATGGTGAAAACCTGGAAAGAATATCCACCAGTAGGAGAATGGATTTAAAAAATTGTGAATACTACTCAGCAATAAAAAAAGTCACGTACTGTTGATACATGCAATAATGTGGATGAATCCCAAACACATTGCATTGGGCAGAGAAATCATACACAAAAGAGCTCATATCATGTAATTTCTTACATGAGAAATTCAGTAATAGGTGGAAGGAATATATGGTGATAGAAATCAGAATCATAGTTGCCCCTAGGAGAAGAAAGCCTAACTGGAAAGTTGCGCAGGAGAATTTTCAAGAGTGATGGAAGTGTTCCATATCTTGATTGGCTACCTAGGTAAATACATTTGAAAAAATATTTGCCTTTATGTACATTATACTTTTATTTCTTTTAATGTTTAAGAAATTATGAAAGGAAAAAGAATGAGTAGCAATGATCATTGGTGTTTTGTTGAGAAAGAGAATAAGGAAAGTAGAAAGTAGCTGGAGCAAGACATGGGGCCTAGTGAGGAATTTTTTTAATGTGTACAAATAGAGCAGCATATTTGTAGGCTGACTGCAGTGCTCCAGTAGAGGGGGGAAATCAATAATACAGGAGAGAAAGGGGAGATCAGCTGGAATGATGGCCTTGAGTGGGTGAGAGAGAAGGGGATCTAATGCCCAAAGGGAAGTCTGGTTTTATACAGAAACATAATTCATCTGAAGTAAGAAAGTAGAAGGCAGGGAATATAGTAAAGAATGAGTGAGAGTGCTGTGGGGCCCAGGATGCTAGTTTTGGAGTCAATACTCCAGGATTTCTGCAATTTACACTTACTAGATGGATGAAGTAATTACTGCCCTACTTTCCTCACAAGAATGTAGTGATTATTAAATGAGACTAAGTTTGTGAAGGAATAGTGCCTATAAAAATAATAAAACTTGCTACAAATGTTATAATGGATAAGGAGACTTGCACTGGAGTAGACGGGCTTATCAAGTCATGGACTCTGCATCTTGGATTGTTTACAGAGGGGATCCCTTTGATATGTGGAAGGTTGGACTAGGTGATTGCTAAGGTACCTTACCCATCTTGGCTGTTATAAGTAATGCTGCAATAGACACTGGAATGCACATATCTCTTAGAGATCCTGATTTCACTCCTTTTGGGTATATACCCAGAAGTGGAATTGCTGGATCATATGGTAGTTCTATTTTTAACTTTTTGAGGAACCTCCATAATATGTTTTCCATGGTGGCTGCACCAATTTACATTGCCTCCAACTGTACACAAGAGTTCCCTTTTTTCCACATCCTAGCCATCACTTGTTACCTATTATCTTTTTGATAATAGATATTCTAAGAGGTATCAGGTGATATCTCATTATGATTTTGATTTGTATTTCCTTGATGATTATTGAGGTTGAGCACTTTTCATATACCTGTTGGGCATTCATATGTCTTCTTTGTAAAAAAATGTCTATTTGGTTTCTTTGCCCATTTTTAATTGGTTTTTTTTTTTTTGGCTGTTGAGTTGTATGAGTTCCTTTTATATTTTTGATATATGTTTGGCAAATATTTTCTCCTATTCCATTTTTGTCTTTTCATTTTGCTGAT
The DNA here is from genome assembly GCA_004363435.1 of Platanista minor. Lineage (NCBI taxonomy): Eukaryota > Metazoa > Chordata > Mammalia > Artiodactyla > Platanistidae > Platanista > Platanista minor. The sequence continues at coordinate 4,697 of RJWK010007740.1, read as the reverse complement.
GGTTTCCTTTGCTGTGCACTACCTAAGTGTCCATCAATGAATGAATGAACAAAGAAAATGTGGTATGCGCACACACACACACACACACACACACACACAAAATAGAATACTTTTCAGCCATAAAAAGGAAATCCCGCTGTTTTTGATGACATAGATGAAGCCAGAGGACTATCCTAAGTGAATTAAGCTAGACACAGAAAGACAAAATGCTATATGATCTCACTTATATGTGGAATTTAAAAAAGTCAGATTCGGGCTTCCCTGGTGGCACAGTGGTTGGGAGTCCACCTGCCGATGCAGGGGACACGGGTTCGTGTCCTGGTCCGGGAAGATCTCACGTGCCGCGGAGCGGCTGGGCCCGTGAGCCATGGCCGCTCAGCCTGCGCGTCCAGAGCCTGTGCTCCGCAACGGGAGAGGCCACAACAGTGAGAGGCCCGCGTACCGCAATAAATAAATAAATAAATAAATAAATAAATAAATAAATAAGTCAGACTCATTTATAAATAAATAAATAAATAAATAAATAAATAAATAAATAAGTCAGACTCATTTAATCAGAGAGTAGAACGGTAGTTTCCAGGAGTTATGGGGGTGTGGGGTGGGAAAAGGTATTTATCAGTTATAAGATGAATAAGTTCTGGGAATCTAATGTACAGCATGGTGATTATAGTTCATAATACTCTATTGTATAGTCACTGAGAGTGGATTTCAAGTGTTCTTACCACACACACACAAAATGGTAATTATGTGAGGTGATGGATATATTAATGAACTTCATTGTGGTATCATTTCACAATGTGTATATATGTTAAATCATCACACTGTATACCTTAAAATTAAATAAAAATTTTAAAAGGATAGAATTTGAAAAAATTTTTAAATAAATAAATAAGATACCTCACTGATCAAAATGAACAAAAGCAAGACCTAAAATGCTAAAATGATGTAAGAGTTTGGTGTGACCACTAACCTTCCTGTGAGGCATTATTTCAAATAGTCCTGCACATGGCTGGAAGATTTCAGGCTGTATATGTTATGGGTTAAACACACATTCCTCCTGTGCATTATGGCTTTGTTATTCACCGGCTCTATAAGTTTTGAGGAAATTTTGTTTCCTCATCTATAACTTAAATAAATAAATGAATAAATCTCTCTCTCTCTCTCTCTCTCTCTCTCTCTATATATATATATATACATATATATATATATATATATATATACACACACACATATGTAAATATATTAAATATAAAACAAATAAATCCCAAGTGTTGTGAGGGTTAAGCAGTGCAGTGTTCATAAAGTGTTTGGATTAGAGTTCAGCACTAGACCTCAGCATGGGTTGTGATGTTGGGGAGAACCTGGGAGGACCTGGGGGAGGAAAACTTATAATAAGGTGAAGGAAAGACTAGCAGCCCCCCCTCCTTTTTCATTCAGATTTAGCTCCTTGTGATAAATTTCAGAAAAGCATCTTATTGTGACGTGAAATCTCAAAAGTGGTGGGAAAAATATTCATAAAATTTTATAATCTCCCTTCCTCAGAGAATCTTCTCTATTCACAGCCATACACATCAGAAATTCAACTCCACTGAAGTTTCTGTAAGTCCCAGCTTACAGTTGGTTCTGAGGAAGAAATAAATTCAGAATATTACCTTTGTTATAAATATTGTTCAACAATTTTCATTTATAAAAAATAGCTATATAAACATCTGTCTGAAAATAACTCTCACCTTCCTGAGTAGAGAAGAAAGGAAAGAAGTAAAATTGATCAATGGATGAATGTAAGTGTGTATATTTATATTAAGGATGAGTTGAGGAAAGTGCAGGTAGATAAGAGAAATACATTATTAATAACTCAGTTACTAAACCAGGTTCCTATTGGCCCTAGCATCGCTCTCAGCCAGGGGTCTACAAATGTTTTCCAAAAAGGGCCAGATAGTAAATATTTCAAGCTTAGTGAGCCACAGAACCTGGGGTGCAAGTATTTGACTCTGTCTTGCAGCCAAAGAGCGGCCATAGACAGTAGGAAATGAACGGGTGTGACTGTGTTCTAATAAAACTTGATTTACAAAAATAGATGGCAAGCCTGGTCTAAGCTTTGGTGATAGACACCAAGGTCAAAGACTGTTTCTGCTATGTGAAACTTAGACTATTGATAAAGAAGGTGAGGAAATGAGGGTAACTCAAGTCCCTGATAACAAAGGTGTTTTGTAATAAAGCTGGCTTAAAAAAATCAGATCTTCAGAGGAACATTGTGAGGGAAAACAGAAACAATGCATATGAAGAGCTTAGCATCATCCTTACTATTCATAAAATTATCACTGACCTCAGGTAAGTGAAAAATCCTTTTCAAACCTCATAATATTTATCAGTATAAGTAAATATCTCCAGGTTGCAGGAAAGATAAGAAGTGATGACATAAACAAGAGTCACTTTTTGTTAGAAGAAAAATTTTGAAAAAAGAAAATGAATAAACTTCAATATACATGCATCTGTATGGTATCTGTGATTACTGTTTGATAAATATTTGTAAAAGTGGTGATCTGTGCAAAACACTTGATAAAATATAAAATGATATATAAATATTTAGTGTCGTTTTTATTCTCACATTCACCATGACTATTCTCAACATGAAGATGTCCATAAAATAGATGATCAGAGAAGGACACAGAGTAAGATGACCAGGGACGACATAAAGGCTGATTCCAAAGGAGGGGAGTTTCAAAAAAATAGCAAGTACAGCTGACGTTTAAACAACATGGGTTGAACAGTGGGGATCCACGCGTACATGGATTTTTTTCGATGAATATGTGCTACAGTACTACCAGATGGGCGGTTGGTTGATTCTTTGTATATGGAACCACGTATATGTAGGGTAAACTGTGAAGTTATGTGGATTTTCAGATGTATGGGAGTTGGCGCCCCTAACCCCTGTGTTGTCCAAGAGTCAACGGGACTTGCGTGTGTATGTATGTATTTATTTTGGTTTTCAACTAATTTTATTTTTTAATTGAAATGTAGTTGACCTGTGATGTTGGATTGGTTTAGGGTGTACAATATAGTGATTCAACATTTAAATACATTACAAAATGATGACTGTGATACGTCTACTCACCATCTGCCTTCATACAAAGTTATTACAATAATATTGACCATATTCCTCGTGCTATGTGTATTTAATTTTGTCACGTTAAGTAATACTAGAAAAAACCAGATTGCATTGTTACAAATGTATTTGTTCCTTTATACTACTCTACTGAATGGTCTCTGTTAAAAAATATAAACAAGTTATTCCACATGGCAAAATAGTATTGAAAAGGGAGAAAGCAAGAAAAAAAGAGGAGGAAACTTAGAATTCTGGGAAAAGAATTCTTCCAAATTTTTATTTTAGAAAAATAAAAGAGAGGTCTTTCTTTAAAAAAAAAAAAAAATCATATAGAGCAGAGTTCCTCCATTATTTGGGCAACTGTTCTGCTCCAGGACAAAAATTCCTCCCAGTGGAGCCTCCACTGACGTATGCTAGTGGAGGGCAAGGGCAAAATCAAGAGACCTAAGGAAGGTGCTCTGTGTTTCCACTTCCTTAGTAGACGTTTCTTTGTGTTTAGGGTCCTGGTTCTTTCCTTACCCACTTCAGTTTCCCCCATGAAAAGAAGCCAATGTCTGGTATTGGCTCCTTTTCCCTTATGTTTTCAGGGGCCACCAGCTCCCTTTCATGCCATCTTCCTCTGCCAAGACAACCTAATGGACCTTAAGGCCTTACTTCCTAACTCATTGTCCCAGAAAGATGAAAATTACCTGACATCAGTCAGTCATGGCTGTTGAACCATGTCCAAATTCACTTTAAGATCCACGTGATACCTCAACGGGCACCATCATTTTCAGTTATTTTGTCAAATTGTAGATTTCAACAGCCACCTAATAAATATTTGTTATCCCTCACCTAGAAATATCAGGAATCAGTGAACAAGTAGGATTTGAGGGGGATAGGTACTAGGGATAGAATAAGGTAGTTATACAGCTAGAAATCCCACTAGGGGAAGATAGAGAGGAATTTCAAGACATCACCATAAGCTAGACACCAACCAGAAAATGCCCAGAACATCTGGTAGCTAAGCAACAATCAGAAACTAAGCCGACTGACTTAGGCCACTTCCACAGAAAAATGGATACAAGACCTGCATTTGGCCTTGGGAGGTCTAGAAGATAACAGACCCTGAAAAAAACTGCATTCCTGCATGTAGCCAAGACAGGAATATCGTGAAAGGTGACAAAACTAGGGGAATGGGGACACTATACCAAAACCTGAAATGAATTACCATATTTTAGTATATGTTCTCATGCTTGTGCTAATACATATATGATTTAAATAGCACTACGACAGTCCCTGTTAGACCATCTAGGGTTAAAGGAGGAACTAATGATGTGAGCCTTGACATCCGCCCAAGAATGAGGAAGAAGGTGGTCTTCTCCCCTTCCTACTTTTTCTTTGATTATAAAAATGGAGCCCTGGGCTTCCCTGGTGGCGCAGTGGTTGAGAGTCCGCCTGCCGATGCAGGAGACACGGGTTCGTGCCCCGGTCCGGGAAGATCCCACGTGCCGCGGAGCGGCTGGGCCCGTGAGCCATGGCCACTGAGCCTGCGCGTCCGGAGCCTGTGCTCCGCAACGGGAGAGGCCACAGCAGTGAGAGGTCCATGTAC
>RJWK010007739.1:0-49169 GCA_004363435.1 Platanista minor | reverse complement strand
CTGCTCCACGGCATGTGGGATCTTCCCAGACCGAAGCACAAACTTGTGTCCCCTGTATCAGGAGGCAGACTCTCAACCACTGTGCCACCAGGGAGGCCCTGGGTTGTTGTTTTTTTGATATTGAGCTACATGTGCTGCTTGTATAATTGGAAGATTAATACTTTGTCAGTTGTTTCATTTGCAAATATTTTCTCCCATTCTGAGGGTTGTCTTTTCGTCTTGTTTATGGTTTTCTTTGTTGTGCAAAAGCTTTTAAGTTTCATTAGGTCCCATTTGTTTATTTTTGTTTTTATTTTGATTTCTCTAGAGATGGGTCAAAAAGGATCTTGCTGTGATCTATGTCCTAGAGTGTCCTGCCTATGTTTTCCTCTAAGTGTTTGACAGTGTCTGGCCTTACATTTAGGTCTTTAATCCATTTTGAGTTTATATTTGTGTATAGTGTTAAGGAGTGTTCTAATTTCATTCTTTTACCTGTAGCTGTCCAGTTTTCCTAGCAGCACTTATTGAAGGCACTGCTTTCATTCTTTTACATGTAGCTGTCCAGTTTTCCTAGCAGCACTTATTGAAGGCACTGCTTTTTCTCCATTGCTTATCCTTGCCTCCTTTGTCATAGATTAGTTGACCATAGGTGTGTGGATTTATCTCTGGGCTTTCTATCCTGTTCCACTAATCTATATTTCTGTTTTTGTTCCAGTACCATACTGTCTTGGTTATTGTAGCTTTGTAGTGTAATCTGAAGTCTGGGAGCCTGATTTCTCCAGCTCCGTTTTTCTTTCTCAAGATTGCTTTGGCTATTCAGAGTCTTTTGTGTTTTCAAATAAATTGTAAAATATTTTGTTCTAGTTCAGTGAAAAATGCCCATGGTATTTTGATAGAGATTGCACTGAATCTGTAGACTGCTTTGGGCAGTATAGTCATTTTCACAATGTTGATTCTTCCAATCCAAGAACATGTTATATCTCTAAATCTGTCTGTATCATCTTTCATCAGTGTCTTATAGTTTCCTTCATATAGTTCTTTTGTCTCCTCAGGTAGGTTTATTCCTAGGTATTTTATTCTTTTTGTTGCAGTGGTAAATGGGAGTGTTTCCTTAATTTCTCTTTCAGATGTTTCATTATTAGTGTATAGGAATGAAAGAGATTTCTGTGCATTCATTTTTGTGTCCTGCTACTTTTCCAAATTCATTTATTAGCTCTAGTAGTTTTCTGGTAACATCTTTAGCATACTTATGTATAGTAAGTATCATGTCTTCTGCAAACAGTGACAATTTTACTTCTTCTTTTCTGATTTGGATTCCTTTTATTTATTTTTCTTCTCTGATTGCCTTTTATTTCTATTTCTTCTCTGATTGCCTTTTTCTTCTCTGATGGCTAAAACTTCCAAAACTATCTTGAATAACAGTGGTGAGAGTGGGAAACCTTTTCTTGTTCCTGATCTTAGAGGAAATGGTTTCAGTTTTTCATCTTTGAGAATGATGAAAACTCTGGGTTTGTTACATATGGCCTTTATTATGTTGAGGTAGGTTCTCCCTCTGCTCACTTTCTAGAGAGTTTTTATGAAAACTGGGTGTTGAGTTTTGTCAAAAGCTTTTCTGCATCTATTGAGATTATCGTATGGTTTTTTTTCCTTCAGTTTGTTAATATGGTGTATCACATTGATTGATTTGTGTATATTGAAGAGTCCTTGCATTCCTGAGGTAAACCCCACTTGATCATGGTGTATAATCCTTTCAGTGTGCTGTTGGATTCTTTTTGCTTGTATTTTGTCAAGGAGTTTTGCATCTATGTTCTGCAGTGATATTGGCCTGTAGTTTTCTTTTCGATGACATCTTTGTCTGGTTTTGGTATCAGGGTGATGGTGGCATCATAGAATGAGTTTGGGAGTGTTCTTCCCTCTGCTATATTTTGGAAGATTTTGAGAAGGATAGGTATTAGCTCTTCACTAAATATTTGATAGAATTCGCCTGTGAAGCCATCTGGTCTTGGGCTTTTATTTGTTGGAAGAATTTTAAACAGTTTCAATTTCAGTTTTGTGATTGGTCTGTTTATATTTTCTATTTCTTCCTGGTCCAGTCTTGGAAGATTGTTCTTTTCTAAGAATATGTCCATTTCTTCCAGGTTGTCCTTTTTATTGGCATACAGTTGCTTGTAGTAATCTCTCATGATCCTTTGTATTTCTGCAGTGTCAGTTGTTACTTCTTCTTTTTTCATTTCTAATTTTGTTGATTTGCATCTTCTCCCTTTTTTTTTGATGAGTCTGGCTGATGGTTTATCAATTTTGTTTATCTTCGCAATAAAACTAAAAGAACCAGCTTTTAGTTTTATTGATATTTGCCATTGTTTCTTTCATTTCTTTTTCATTTATTTCTGATCTGATCTTTATGATTTCTTTCCTTCTGCTAACTTTGTGGGGTTTTTTGTTCTTCTTTCTCTAATTGCTTTAGGTGTAAGTTTAGGTTTTTTATTTGAGATTTTTGTTTGTTTGTTTCTTGAGGTAGGGTTGTATTGCTATAAACTTCCCTCTTAGGACTGCTTCTGCTTCATCCCACAGGATTTGGGTTGTCATGTTTTCATTGTCATTTGTTTCTGAGTATTTTTTGATTTCCTCTTTGATTTCTTCAGTAATCTCTTGATTATTTAGTAGCTTATTGTTTAGCCTCCATGTGTTTGTACTTTTTACAGTTTTTTTCTTCTAGTCTTATAGCGTTGTTGTCAGAAAAGATACTTGATACAATTTCAATTTTCTTAAATTTACTAAGGCTTGATTTGTCACCCAAGATTTTATGTATCCTGGAGAATATTCCCTGTACACTTGAGAAGAAAGTTTAATCTTTTGTTTTTGGAGGGAATGTCTTATAAATATCAATTAAGTCCATCTGGTCTAATGTGTAATTTAAAATTTGTGTTTCCTTATTTATTTTCATGTTGGTTGATCTGTCCATTGGTGGAAGTAAGGTGTTAAAAGTCCCCAACTATTATTGTGTTACAGTTGATTTCCCCTTTCATGGCTATTAGCATTTGACTTATATTTTGAGGTGCTCCTATGTTGGGTGCATAAATATTTACATTTGCTATATCTTTTTCTTGGATTGATGTCTTGCTCATTATGTAGTGTCCTTCTTTATCTCTTGTAATAGTCTTTATTTTAATCTCAATTTTGTCTAATTTGAGAACTGCTACTCAAGCTTTTTTTGATTTCCATTTCCATGGAATATTTTTTTCTATCCCCTCACTTTCAGACTGTATGTGTCCCTTGGTCTGAAGTGGATCTCTTGTAGACAGCATATATGTGTCTTGTTTTTGTGTGCATTCAGCCAGTCTATGTCTTTTGGTTGGAACATTTAATCCATTTACATTTAGGTAATTATCAATATGTATGTTCCTATTACTATCTTCTTAATTGTTCTGGGTTTGTTTTTGTAGGTCTTTTCCTTCTCTTGTTTTTTCCACCTAGAGAAGTTTGCTTAGCATTTGTTGTACAGCTGGTTTTGGGGTACGGAATTCTCTTAACTTTTGCTTGTCTGTAAAGGTTTTAATTTCTCCATCAAATCTTAATGAGATCCTTGCTGCATAGAGTAATCTTGGTTGTAGTTTTTTTTTTTTTTTTTCCCTTTCGTCACTTTAAATATGTCCTGCCACTCCCTTCTGTCTTGCAGAGTTTCTGTTGAAAGATCAGCTGTTAACCTTATGGTTATTCCCTTGTAGGTTATTTGTTACTTTTTCCTTGCTGCTTTTAAAATATTTTTTCTTTTTATGTAATTTTTCATAGTTGGATTAATATGTGTCTTGGCTTTTTCTCCTAGGGTTTATCCTGTATGGAACTCTCTTTTCTTCCTGGACTTGATTGTCTACTTCCTTTCCCATATTAGGGAAGTTTTCAACTATAATCTCTTCAAATGTTTTCTCATACCGATTCTTTTTCTCTTCTTCTTCTGGGTCCCCTGTAATTCGAATGTTGGTGCATTTAATATTGTCCCAGAGGTCTATGAGACTGTCCTCAATATTTTTCATTCTTTTTTTTTTTATTCTTCCCTGCAGGAGTTATTTCCACTATTCTATCTTCCACGTCACTTATCCGTTCTTCCACCTCAGTTATTCTGCTATTGCTTCCTTCTAGTGTATTTTTAATTTCATTTATTGTGTTTTTCATAATTGTTTGTTGCTCTTTTGTTCTTATAGTTCCCTTTTAAACGTTTCTTGTATTTTTTCCATTCTATTTCCAAGATTTTGGACCATGTTTACTATCATTATTTTGAATTCTTTTTTCAGGTAGACTGCCTATTTCCTCTTCATTTGCTTGGTCTGGAGAGTTTTTACCTTGCTCCTTCATCTGTTGCATATTTCTCTGTCTTCTTATTTTGTTTAACTTTCTGTGTTTGGGGTCTCCTTTTCACAGGCTACAAGTTCGTAGTTTCCTCTTATTTCTGGTGTCTGCCCCCAGTCAGTGAGGTTTGTTCAGTGACTTGTGTAAAGTTCCTTATGGGGGGGATTGGTGCCTGTGTTCTGGTGGGTGGAGCTGGATCTTGTCCCTTTGGTGGGCAGAGCCATGTCCAGTGGTGTGTTTTGTGGTATTTGTGAACTTAGTATGACTTTAAGCAGTTTCTCTGCTAATTGGTGGGGTTGTGTTCCTTTCTTGCTAGTTGTTTGGAATGGGGCATCCAGCACAGGAGCTTGCTGGTCGTTGGGTAGAACTGGATCTTAGTGTTGAGATGGAGATTTCTGGGAGAGCTCTCACTGATTAATATTAAATGGGGTTAGTAGGTCTGGTGGTCCAACATCCTGGACTTGGCTTTCGCACCTCAGACGCTCAGGCCTGACTCCTGGCCAAAGCACCAAGGCCCTGTCAGCTACACAGCTCGGAAGAAGTGGCAGAAAAAAAGAAAAAATAAAAGGAAAAAAATAACGAAGAGACAGAACCCCAAAACAAATACTAAAACAAAACTAAACAGACAAAATCACAGAAAAGAATCATACACACACACTCACAAAAAGAGGGGAAAAAAAAATGGAAGAGAGCAACCCAACCAATAAAGAAACCCACAAATGAAAACAACCACTAAACACTAAGCTAAGATAAACATAAACCTAAAAACAAATCAAATGCAAAAAGCAAACCGCAAGTCCACAGTTGTCCCCAAAGTCCATCTCCTCAATTTGGTAACATTCGTTGCCTATTCAGGTATTCCACACATGCAGTGTTTACCAAGTTGATTGTGGGGATTTAGTCCACTGCTCCTGAGGCTACATGGAAAAATTTCCCTTTATCTTCTTTGTTTGCACAGCTTCTGGGGTTCAGCTTTGGTTTGGCCCTACCTCTATGTGTAAGCCACCCTCTTCCCCACCCAGACAGGAGAGGGTCAAAGCTGCGGCTGATTAGGTCTCTCTTACTCACTCAGGAGAAGGAGGGGTATGGTAGTCATAATTGGAATGCATGGCGAGCCTGCAGCAACAGAGCCTGGTGTGACATCGCAACAGCCTGAGGCATGCCATGTGTTCTCCCATGGAAGTTGTCCCTGGATCACGGGACCCTGGCAGTGGTACGTTGCACAGGATCCAGGAAGGTGTGGGTAGTGACCTGCATTTGCACACAGGATCCTTGGTGGCAGTGGTGGCATCAGTAGTGGTTCGTGCCCTCCTCTGGGGTCCGAGATGATAGCCGCAGCTCACACCCACCTCTGGAGATCACATAGGCATTGCTCTGTCATCTGTGGGCACATGGAGCAGGAAGGCCCTCTCCTTGTGCACCCTGAGACAATAGTCTCTTGCCTCTCTGGCAGGTCCAGACTTTTTCCCATACTCCCTCCCAGCTAGCTGTGATGAACTAGCCCCCTTCAGGCTGTGTTCACACAGCCAACCCCCATCCTCTCCTTGGGGTCTGACCTCCAAAGCCTGAGCCTCACCTCCCAGCCCCCATCTTTCCCAGCAGTTGAGCAGACAAGCATCTCAGGCTGGTGAGTGCTGGTCATCACCTATCCTCTGTGTGGAAATCTCTCTGCTTTGCCCTCTGCATCCTTGTTGCTATGCTCTCCTCTGTGACTCCAAAGCTCTCTCCCCCAACCCCTGTCCCCGCCAGTGAAGGGGTTTCCTAGTGTGTGGAAACTTTTCCTCCTTTACAGCTCTCTCCCAGAGGCACAGGTCCTGTCCCTATTCTTTTGTCTTTTTGTTTGTTTGTTTGTTTCTTTTGCCCTACCCAGGTATGTGAGGGATTTCCTTGCCTTTTTGGAAGTCTGTGGTCTTCTGCACCACAGGGCTCAGTAGGTGTTCTGTAGGAGTCGTTCCACATGCAGATGTATTTTTGATGTATTTGTGGGGAGGAAGGTGACCTCCATGTCATATCCCTCCACCACCTTGAAGGTCTCCTCCACAACAATAATTTTTAAATGTTAAATGGCCCATAATTCATTTCTGTCCAAAATGAATGTCCATGCAAAAATGTTTACATCTTTAGCAACGATTGTGATGTCCCATATCATACATCTAGGAAATAGAGTTGGAATCTGCTCCCAGGCAGGCTGGCTCCAGAGGCCATGCTTTTTATACCCAGGTCTCAGTCTTTTTGTGAACCTGTGCCCCTGGCCTTTGAACTTTACAAATGCTTCTCAGCTTTGTTCTGTTTGGTTTGGTTTGGTTTTTACTCCTTTCAATGGGACAAGATGGCTAGTGTGAGTTGGGTAATTCCCTTCTGCCAGTTTGGTTAACCTCTGATAAAATCCATTTCAGTTACGCTCAGGTAAATAGTTTCTCTTGAGAGCAGGCCTTGTTAAGAATAGAATGCTCTGGCAAATGTCAAAATGGTTACTTTTTCTCTTCCCCTGCAGTCAGAATGAGGACTTTTTTTTTTTTGCAGTACGCGGGCCTCTCACTGTTGTGGCCTCTCCCGTTGCGGAGCACAGGCTCCGGACCTGCAGGCTCAGTGGCCATGGCTTACGGGCCCAGCCACTCCGTGACATGTGGGATCTTCCTGGACCAGGGCATGAACCCATGTCCCCTGCATCGGCAGGCGGACTCTCAACCACTGCACTACCAGGGAAGCCCAGGACTTTTTCTCCAGTCTTTACTGAGAGAAACTGATAGATTTCCTGGAAGTAAACTGAAGCCCTTCTGGAGGGCTCATAATTGTGTACCTCTGGCCCAAGACAGGCCCCCTGAAAGCTTTCACTTTCAGACTTGTCTATACTGAGCTTCCAGGAATACAGCAGCCCTGTTTAGGTTTTCCTACATTGGTCCTAGTTCCCATGGAGCTTTGGCTCATGGGTTCCTACTCTAGTAAGTTGTAATTCTCTGTATCTGCTTGTCTGTTTCTACAATTTTGGGGAAAGCTGCTTGCCCTGTGACCTCAGTTCTCTGGCAGATATAAGGAGGATGGTTGATATTCAGTTTGTTCAGATTTTTACTTGTTGTTAGATGGAGTGACAACTTCCAAGCTCCTTACATGTTGGAATAGAAATTGGAAGTATGACATCTTTCAACGTTCATGTTGATTTAGTCCTCTGTTATTCCTACATTATTTTGACTAATATGGTTACAATTTCTCATCATATATGATTGGTACTAAACTTCCCATAATGATGCACTTGTGTTTAGTTCCTCATTTTTTTTCTGTATTGTCAGTTCCAGAAGTTTTCACTCATGACTTGGAAATGATACCAGGTTTCTATATGATTGAGTATAACCAAATGTATTTGAAATTGTTGGGAGGAGGGGAGATGCCCAGTGGGGCTCATATTGCTCTTATGTAACATGAGGAATTTATGTTCTCCAGGTATCTTAGTATCTCAGTAATCATTGCCATTATTGGAACACTCATCCTACATGGTGTTTGACTTTTGACTCTAAGTCTCTCTGTTTGTTTAAATACTTGGGGCTTGGGGCATTTAAATACTTAAATGCATACTGGGTCCAAGCAGATAAAAACTTCAGTCATCCAGGGTACCTCTGGGGAAATCCTGGCGCTCATGCTCTTGCCTGAAGAGGGCAGTACTACTCAGATCCAGGTGGTTATTGCTTTGAAAGAAGTCAGGCCAGTTCTTGCTAGATCATCAGGTACAGCAAGCCTTGGTGGGGCCTCCATTGTGCCTCCTCTGTTTTATAGCAAAGATGTAGGTACTTTACCCACTTTGATGTTTTTTACAGACTAATTTATTTCTCCATGTTGAAAATAATTAAATCAGTAACCCTTTATCTTTAAGCACTGGACTTAAGAATGGTCCATGTTTATCTGATTTGCAACCACATTGGCAAAGAATCTTGTCACTAGTTTTCCTATGCATAACCAGTTGTTCATACTGTGTAGCTATGCAAATGGTAATTAAAGAAGTCTTATGGGACAATCATCGTGCTCTGTACAGTAGATTTAAAATTAAAAATAAAACATGGCTCTTTATTAAGTGCTTTACACATATCCATACAGTGGAATATTATACAGCTATAAAAAAGAATGAGGAGGTTTATATATCCTGATATGGAACTATCTCCAAGATATAATGTCAAGTGGGGAAAAAAGTGAAGGATGTAAATATGCTGAATTGTCATTAAAAGAGAAAAGAAATATATATTTTCAGTTTTTGTAGACATTAAAAATCACTTAACACAGAAATTGATAAAACTGTTTCTCTGTACAGGAGAATTAGGAAGGTAAGGGACATCATAGGAGGAAGGCTTTTTACAATTTGTATAAATTTAACCCATAAGTTAAGTTTATTATATTGTCAATTATACTAATAAAATAATCAAGATAAGATATCCTTTATAAAAAAAAATCTATCATGGATTATTATGACCACTGACTTAGATCACATGAAGGCAGACACAGAAAGACATACTGGAAGTATTTTTCCCTCTAACCCCAACAAACTCATATGTTTCTAAAACTCAGTAAATAAATAGAAAATTAGCAGTATGCAAATATATTTCAGAAGAGAAGCTCTCCATGACCCAGGCAGATTTTTTTTGCTAGAAGCAACCATCCTAAACTGTAAAGCAAATCCCAAGCTGAATTTTCTTGGTCCGCAAAATGTACTCTAATGACCTGCTGGTGAGAGACCAAGGGAGCCACAGCAGAAATCTCTTAGTTATTCATAAATTCTTCTTTTTAACAAAGTTGTTGTTGCTGTTGTTTTAAACACAAGAGTGGAGATGAACTCCAGAGCTCAGAAACCATTTTCATGCAAAACCAGGTGGCTCAGTATACAAATAAAGACCTAGATGGGAACCCTGAACACAGCAACATAAATTCTCATATCTGGTGTAAATAAACAACAAGATACATTGCTTTACGATTAATGCCCAGCTCATGAATAAGTACACACAATGGAGATAGAAATATTTAATTTTGTGTTGTAGAACATAATTAGAAATTATTAAACAAAGTCAGAACACAGTAGAGACTACTCAAAATGCATGGGTCCCGGGTGCAGTCTGTGTTTGGAACCAGTTTTGTCCAGCATCAGGGTTTTTTTGTTTGTTTTTTTAAAGAAAAATAATCAAGAAAAGCTACAACCGTAGTGTTTCATTAAATAGTTCATGAGAGTCACTCGCTCTCTCTTTTTTCTGGCTTCCTTTGGGAGTTTAATGCACTTTGATAAGATAAATATCGGCCTTTTAATGATGATCACACCTTATTAAAATGTCTCACCCTGTTACTGATAGTGCATGAGATTATGAAAGACGAAAAAAAGTACAAGTCTCATTTTCTCTTCCCTACTGATGTTGTTTGCTTACCTTTTACATTTCCCCAGCTTAGACAGTGAAACAACAGTGGCTAATTTTACTGGATTTCTATTTGTTCCACTTTGATTTCTCACACAGATGAAATCCCTACCCGTTTTATTTATTATTTTCTTCTTAGATCAAGAATTGTAATTTTGTTTCATTAAACTTGACTAGATGTATCACTCTAGCCTGCTTTAATCAACTAGGATAGAATCAGGTGGAACTAGGACAAATTGCCAGGCTTCAATAAAATAACAGAGATGACCCAATCTTGAGGTGTGGGGAGGGACAGATCAAAAACTACCACTCCCAGACACCTGCAATTGTGTGTGGTCATCAACACACATGGACTGCTTTGCTCACAAAATCAATGCAGTGATTTTTCTTCTGATTCTAATTGTTAAGGATTGCTCTGAATCAGAAGAGGGTGGAAACTTCATACAGATTTTATTTTAACATTTTAGGAATAAACAAGAGGAGAAGAAGAAAGGCCAAATAATAACCAAGGAGACAAGTAAAAAGTGTTCTATGGTGAGATAAAATAGACCCAAACAGCGTGATTCTCACCTTTGCTTTGCCAGATGATGGAAAGCAAAGACAAGACTTTTGTCCTCATAGAGAATTGTCTCCTGCTCTGACTTTCTGTGTGAATAACTTTTCTAGCTGATTTATCTCCTTCTTAGAGACCAAATGATGAGGATGTTGAATCTCTTCTTCCTGGCCTTTCCTCTACTCCCCTGCCAGCAACTTAACACTTATTTGTTTTGAAAATTAGCCATTTAACAGGGCATTGCTTTTACTGGCTATTTGTTCTGCTGACCTATGGGAGAAGCTGGAATCAGCACTGCAGATGGGCTCCTCGAACAGGTCTGTTATTGCATTATTCCTTTATGGGGGCCTCTGCGTAGTTACACAAAATGTTATTATAAATCCCACAGGAAGCCACGTCTCGGCTGAAGTCTAGAGGCCACTTTCAGTGTATATCTCCCTCATCTGCCATTAGCACACCTCCACATTCTTCCCAGTGTGTTAGAGGACACACCGAACGGGGACAAGGACTACATGATCCAAATGGAGAGTGAGTGATTTGACAGGAAGCCAACCAGCACTCTGAGCAAAGCTAACTACCATCGAAACACTGCCTCCACAGCAAAGGTTGAATCAAAATCCTATTCCCTTAGCATATGAATTAGAAGAACAATTGTCTGATTATGATTAAAAAAAGAGCATTACATTTTATGTTCAGCCATAATTGGTATTTATGACAATTTATGTAAACAGTAATGAAGCCTATGTGATTTTTGCAGGGAAATTGCATTATAACACCAATGATCGTTACTGTTAATTTTCCTGAAGATGATGGCAATCAGCAGGCATAGTTTCATTGTAAATAGGTTAATTTAAAATTCAAACACTGCTGGTATTTCAAATTGAGTTCACATTAGATTTCTGAAAGCTTTGGCCCAGTCTTTTTCTGTGTCATGATAAAAACGCATGGAAGATGTATGTTAACATGTAAAACTTTTTTCTTCAAGATTGTGTGTATATAAACGTATATATATATATATATATATATATATATATATATGTGTGTGTGTGTGTGTGTGTGTATATATGCATATATAAATATATCTATATCTATATCTATCTATATCTATATCGCTATATATCTATATCTACCTACCTATATAGATAGATAGATAGATGTGTGTCTTACATACTACACATCCTTTTAAGTATCATTCTGTTTTTTGTGCTACAGGAATGTGCTTCAAAAACTTACTATACTGTAATCAGGAGATAAAGTTATCACAAACTAATTTGCTAGATTTGTAGGATAAGTGAGGAGTGACATACCAGTATATTCTATTATTTCTAATGTGTATTTGCAGATTACCTAATCAAATTTTAAGAAGATATAAAAACTTAAATATATATCTTTATTAACCTTGGGTTTCTGGCTAGTTACTGAGCTAAATAGATCTGCCAGTACATATTTTCAGACCACATCAACCAGTAAATATGTTTTTTGTTTTTAAGATATATGCTTCCAAGAATGTAGATCAATTCCTGCCAACTTCTCCAAGCAAAGTAAAAGTGTCTAATTTTCACTTTTGACACTTTTTAAAAACTGGTAAGTACCTTAATTCATTACAACAAATGTCATCACAAAAGCACAAAAAAGCATTTGGAATTATAGAAAAAAAAAAAGAAGAAACCTTTTAAATGTTGGTGTATGTCTATTTATTTTAATCAATATTTAAGTAATCACATAATGTATTTTCACAACTTTTGTAACTGTAATAATATGAAAACTATATTAATGTAAACTACTAATTGTTCTTAAAAAGTAAAATATTGTAGAGTATGTACATTATAGCAATAGATTTTATTGACAATATAAATGAACCATGTCTCCAAATAGCTCCTCTCCCTCTTTCTCTCTATGTCTCTTTCTCCTTCTTTTTAAGGACAATTTCTCGGTGGTCAATAAATTGCTCATAATTTGTTACTCTCATGAGTGAAAATGTAATAATGACTATTCAAAATGTATTGTAATGTTGATTATATTAATCCTACCAGTTTGGTCTTGAAAATGTCATTCTTTGTAGAGAAGTTGTATGACTATGCCCATCTTTATATGTAGCACTTTTAATTTAAATGCTATTTCAAAAAGAACATATTCAGATAGTTTTAGCTTGGACCACACATTTAAAGGAATAGGAATTGGAAGACATATTTTAGATAAGCAAATACCTGGGAAACTGGAACAAATGCTTTCAGATTAGACATGTAGCCCTAAATTAATTTTGCTTTGTATTGAATATAATAAAAAAATCAATAATTTTTATATGAATTTAAGTATATTTATAAGAACAAAAAATACATATGGCCATATATTAGTATATGTACTTTATCATCTCAACCAATTACTCATGCTTCCCTCAAGAGAGGAAATACAATATGTTTAAGAGGCTTGTTCAGGTATAGCCAACTCTAATGTTTTAAGGGGGAAATTATGGAAAGAAATGTTAAAATTAAGAAAAAATTTATATTTATTAAATATTCTGAGAATTAGATGAAGGCCTTTATTTGAATCACTTCCTTTAGTAGGTATCCCTTCTGTGGGAGTTTATATTGCGAATTACTGCTCTAAAATATAATAAAAATGATCTAGGTCTGTTGCTGAATAAGTTTTTTAACCATTTTTAATTTCATCATCAATTGTCTGATGAGGCCAAATTCCTCTTTGGTTCTTGGGTGCCCCTCATTATTATGCTTTCATTCTGACACAGACAGCATAACTCCTGAATCCGGAAAATCTCCTTAGTCAGAAAGAGTGAATTGCTTAACACAAATTCTTCAAGATATTTTAAAAACAGAATCAATATAAGAAAATAAAACAAACTAAAACATATGTATCATTACTGAGAATTCAATTGCATTGAGTCTTCATTTTTTCATGAAGGACTTCATTTTTTCATGAGTCCTCATTTTTCATGAGGATCTGTAGTTATCCCTTCACAAAACAGTTTTGCAATAAAATCTCAGGATTCTTTACTTTCCAAAACCTTTTGTAATCCCACATCTTATAGGGGTCAACTATTAATAAAACTTAGTTATGTGACATCCAAAGAGTAGCATATTGATTTAGCACTAATGTAGTCAAACAAATGGTGGGTTATTACTAAAAGAAAAGGGGTACAGACAAACTGACCTGTCTGTTAAGTAAATGAGAATTAATTTGGAGTGGGAATATTCACTTCAAATTGATCATCAAAAAAAAAAAAAAAAAAGAAGAAGAAGAAAAGAAATAAAGAAAAAAGAAAAGGAAAATAAGGAAGAAAAACATCACCTAAAATAAGATGTCACTGTGAACTAACCTTAGAAATTGATCACTGTGTCAATTGACAGGGCTTCTTTGTGTATACCTATGACTGAGCATCTAGTTTAGTTATACAATAGCATAAATGGGTTCTGAATCTTGGATTGAATATCCATACAGGTTACTATAATTCATTTATAGACTACATCTCTAATTTCAGCCAAAATATATTTCTAACCTTAAACATGAATTGTGCCGTAAAACTGAACTTTAACCAAGTCTGATACCTCACAGAAGTGTTTGGGTCAATAAGAGAAGAAAATGTGGTTTCAGATATAGTCATTCTTTCCATTAAAGAAGGAAAACCAAAACAAATCAATGTGAAACAAACAAAAAACTCTCACTACTTGTACTGTAGATAACATTAGGAAATATCTCTCCTACGTGAATTTGCTTGCACAAGATGTCATCTCCCATGCCCTTCAGTTCTTTGTGGGTATTTAACCAGCATCCTACACCTGTGTGTACAGAATTGAGACCTTCACCATCCTTCATCTACAAGATACTTATCTTATATGCTGGGCTCTATGGGACAATTTGTAGAAACAAAAGCTATCCATAAAGTTTTTCTTCATCTACATGTCTCCTGATGATTTGCCCATTAGTAGGATTTTTAAAATGTTCGCTGAATATGGTTGATGAATTACATAACTGTTTAAAGTTTTGGCTCATGATAGATCTTTAAAAATTTTATATTTTGGTGAAAAGCAAATAACATGCACCAGTTACCCATGTCCTCACCTTCTTGAAAAGGATTACATAAATGGATTGGATGTAGCGTGCAGGCAGGATTACTGATATGTTCTACAGATCATGTCAACACTGTCGTGTAGGTCAGCTGGTTATTCACACCCCTAATTATGCTGAGGTGGCAGTTTATCAGGAATTATGTAAAGCTTATGCTCTCTGTTCTAAGCGGGAGGAAATGGCTAGCAAACTGATTTACCTCTGGAGTTTTTGATCTAAGGATAGGCAGAGTGAGTGTAATTCCATTTGTTAGTATCTGTCTTTCATTACTCATGGCTTATGAGAAAGAAAGAAAATTGCATTCAAAGAGCATTCTTTTATTTCCAAGAGGGAAAATAATTTAACCACAAAGATGACAGTTACAATTCTTTACCTTTAAGGGGCAACCTTTGCAGGATGACTCTCTCATTCTAAGAATGCAGGCATTGCTTTTTTCTTTTGCACTCTATTAAGAATCATGCATGAAACCACTCAGAGTAGATGGGGACTAAGGGTCAATAGAACAGCTAGAAAGGTGACAAATAGCAATTCATTTCAGTGTTTGTTTTCTAGATGATGGCTGCCTTTTTCTCCCAGTGTCCCATGTTTCTGGCATGCTACACAACGAGTTCTATGTCCTTTTAAACAGGGGCAGAGCTGCCACAGTGTAAACTAATAAATAGCACAATTGAAGTTTTCTTGGTCTTGAAATACAATGAATTCCTCCCAGTTACATTATTCTTTCTCACAATTATCTTTTCTATAGTGAAAAAAGAAGCTATTTTGTGACTTTATTCTGACATTTATGGATTATTTTTTTTAAACTAGTACTGCTTTTCTATGTCTTTCAGGAAGTGCAAATTTGGAAGAAATTTGTATTATGTTTGCTGAAGAAGATTTAAAACCTCACGCCTTAAGAAAATTTCTAAAGCTAGCCCTTGATTTAGTAATCAGATTATTTCAGGAGCATTACATTCACATTTTACTTTTATTTATTTTTTAAAGGGACAAATGAGTGAAAAAGAAATAGAGAGTTGTCAGCCTGATTATACTCTAGAGATTTCTGTAGGATTAATGCAATCAGGATGCCAAATGTACCACAAAAATGAAAAAGAATTCTATCTGATCAATACACTAATTTCAGTTGTCTTTACAATTAATATCGTTCAGTCCATTTAAACAGATATTTAGAGCTCTATATTGATTGTTAAGATTCTCTGTAAACCACTAGGGAATAACAACAGCATGCCAATGTGCATTAATTGCACTCAAATTGACATAATTTAAACATCAGAATTTCTAAGATAGTGACAAATAATAGAATGCCAAATCCAAGAGAAAGATATTATGATATTTTTTTCATCTTTACTGGAGTATAATTGCTTTACAATGGTGTGTTAGTTTCTGCTTTATAACAAAGTGAATCAGTTATAAATATACGTATGTTCCCATATCTCCTCCCTCTTGTATCTCCCTCCCTCCCACCCTCCCTATCCCACTCATCCAGGGGGTCACAAAGCACGGAGCTTATCTCCCTGTTCTATGCGGCTGCTTCCCACTACATATCTATTTTACGTTTGGTAGTGTATATATATACATGCTACACTCTCACTTTGTCACAACTTCCCCTTCCCCCTCCCCATATCCTCAAGTCCATTCTCTAGCAGATCTGTGTCTTTATTCCCATCTTGCCCCTAGGATTTTCACTACATTTCATTGTTTCTTAGACTCCATATATATGTGTTAGCATATGGCATTTGTCTTTCTCTTTCTGACTTACTTCACCCTGTATGACAGACTCTAAGTCCATCCACCTCACTACAAATAACTCCATTTCGTTTCTTTTTATGGCTGAGTAACATTCCATTGTATATATGTGCCACATCTTCTTTATCCATTCATCTGATGATGGACACTTAGGTTGTTTCCATCTCCTGGCTAGTGTAAATAGAGCTGCAATGAACATTTTGGTACATGACTCTTTTTGAATTATGGTTTTCTCAGAGTATATGCCCAGTAGTGGGATTGCTGGGTCATATGGTAGTTCTACTTGTAGTTTTTTAAGGAACCTCCATACTGTTCTCCATAGTGGCTATACCAATTCACATTCTCACCAGCAGTGCAAGAGTCTTACCTTTTCTCCACACCCTCTCCAGCATTTGTTGTTTTTAGATTTTTTAGATTATGGCCATTCTGACCGGTGTGAGATGATATCTCATTGTAGTTTTGATTTGCATTTCTCTGATTATTAATGATGTTGAGCATTCTTTCATGTGTTTGTTGGCAGTCTGTATATCTTCTTTGGAGAAATGCCTATTTAGGTCTTCTGCCCATTTTTGGATTGGATTGTTTGTTTTTTTGTTATTGACCTGCATGAGCTGCTTGCAAATTTTGGAGATTAATCCTTTGTCAGTTGCTTCATTTGCAAATATTTTCTCCCTTTCTGAGGGTTGTCTTTTGGTCTTGTTTATGGTTTCCTTTGTTGTGCAAAAGCTTTGAAGTTTCATTAGGTCCCATTTGTTTATTTTTGTTTTTATTTCCACTTCTCTAGGAGGTGGGTCAAAAAGAATCTTGCTGTGATTTATGTCATAGAGGGTTCTGCCTATGTTTTCGTCTAAGAGTTTGATAGTTTCTGGCCTTACATTTAGGTATTTAATCCATTTTGAGCTTATTTTTGTGTATGGTGTTAGGGAGTGTTCTAGTCTCATACTTCTACATGTACCTGTCCAGTTTTTCCAGCACCACTTATTGAAGAGGCTGTCCTTTCTCCACTGTATATTGCTGCCTCCTTTATCAAAGATAAAGTGACCATATGTGTGGGGGTTTATCTCTGGGCTTTCTATCCTGTTCCATTGATCTATATTTCTGTTTTTGTGCCAGTGCCATACTGTCTTGATTACTGTAGCTTTGTACTACAGTCTGAAGTCAGGGAGCCTGATTCCTCCATCTCAGTGTTTTGTTCTCAAGATTGCTTTGGCTATTCAGGGTCTTTTGTGTTTCCATACAAATTGTGAAATGTTTTGTTCTAGTTCTGTTAAAATTGCCAGTGGTAGTTTGATAGGGATTGCATTGAACTGTAGATTGCTTTGAGTAATAGAGTCATTTTCACAATGTTGATTCTTCCAAACCAAGAACATGGTATATCTCTCCATCTATTAGTATCATCTTTAATTTCTTTCATCAATGTCTTATAATTTTCTGCATACAGGTCTTTTGTCTCCTTTGGTAGGTTTATTCCTAGATATTTTATTCTTTTTGTTGCAGTGGTAAATGGGAGTGTTTTCTTGATTTCACTTTCAGATTTTTCATCATTAGTGTATAGGAATGCCAGAGATTTCTGTGCATTAATTTTATATCTTGCCTCATTAACAAATTAGTTGATTAGCTCTAGTAGTTTTCTGGTAGTATCTTTCGGATTCTCTATCAAGTCATCTGCAAACAGTGACAGCTTTACTTCTTTTTTTCCAATTTGGATTCCTTTCATTTCCTTTTCTTCTCTGATTGCTGTGGCTAAAACTTCCAAAACTATGTTGAATAAGAGTGGTGAGAGTGGGCAAGCTTGTCTTGTACCTGAAAATAGTAGAAATGCTTTCAGTATTTCACTATTGAGGATGATGTTGGCTGTGGGTTTGTCATATATGGCCTTTATTATGTTGAGGAAAGTTCCCTCTATGCCTACTTTCTGCAGGGTTTTTATCATAAATGGGTGTTGAATGTTGTCAAAAGCTTTCTCTGCATCTATTGAGATGATCATATGGTTTTTCTCCTTCAATTTGTTAACATGATGTATCATGTTGATTGAATTTCATATGTTGAAAAATCCTTGCATTCCTGGAATATACCCCACTTGATCATGGTGTATGATCCTTTTAATGTGCTGTTGGATTCTGTTTGCTAGTATTTTGTTGAGGATTTTTGCATCTATGTTCATCAGTGATGTTGGCCTGTAGTTTCCTTTCTTTATGACATCCTTGTCTGGTTTTGGTATTAGGGAGATGGTGGCCTCATAGAATGTTTTGGGAGTATTCCTCCCTCTGCTGTATTTTGGAAGAATTTGAGAAGGATAAGTGCTAACTCTTCTCTAAATGTTTGATAGAATTTGACCGTGAAGCCATCTGGTCCTGGGTTTTGGTTTGTTGGAAGATTTTTAATCACAGTTTTAATTTCAGTGCTTGTCGTTGGTCTGTTCATATTTTTTAATTCTTCCTGATTCAGTCTTGGCAAGTTGTGCATTTCTAAGAATTTGTCCATTTCTTCCAGGTTGTCCCTTTTACTGGCATAGAGTTGCTTGTAGTAATCTCCCATGATCTTTTGTATTTCTGCAGTGTCAGTTGTTACCTCTCCTTTTTCATTTCTAATTCTATTGATTTGAGTCTTCTCCCTTTTTTTCTTGATGAGTCTGGCTAATGGTTTATCAATTTTGTTTATTTTCTCAAAGAACCAGCTTTTAGTTTTAGCGATCTTTGCTCTTGCTTCCTTAATTCCGTTTTTATTTATTTATGATCTGATTTTTATGATTCCTTTCTTTCTGCTAACTTTGGGGTTTTTTTGTTCTTCTTTCTCTAATTGCTTTAGGTGCAAGTTTAGGTTGTTTATTCAAGATGTTTCCTGTTTCTTAAGGTATGACTGTATTGCTATACACTTCTCTCTTAGAACTGCTTTTGCTGCATCCCATAGATTTTTGGTCATCGTGTATGCATTGACATTTGTTTCTAGGTATTTTTTGATTTCCTCTTTGATTTCTTCAGTGATCACTTCGTTATTAAGTAGTGTATTGTTTAGCCTCCATGTGTTTGTATTTCTTACAGATCTTTTCCTGTAATTGATATCTAGTCTCATAGTGTTGTTGTCGGAGAAGATACTTGATACAATTTCAATTTTCTTAAATTTACCAAGGTTTGATTTGTGACCATAGATATGGTCTATCCTGAAGAATGTTCCATAAGCACTTGAGAAAAATGTTTATTCTGTTGTTTTTGGATGGAATGTCCTATAAATATCAATTAAGTCCATCTTGTTTAATGTATCATTTAAAGCTTGTGTTTCCTTATTTATTTTCATTGTGGATGATCTGTCCATTGGTGAAAGCGTGGTGTTAAAGTCCCCTACTATGAATGTGTTGCTGTCAATTTCCCCTTTTATGGCTGTTAGTATTTGCCTTATGTATTGAGGCACTCCTGTGTTGGGTGCCTAAAAATTTTAAATTGTTATATCTTCTTCTTGGGTTGACTCCTTGATCATTATGTAGTATCCTTCTTTGTCTCTTCTAATACTCTTTATTTTAAAGTCTATTTTGTCTGATATGAGAATTGCTTCTTCCTCTTTCTTTTGATTTCCATTTTCATGGAATATCTTTTTCCATCCCCTTTCTTTCAGTCTGTATGTGTCTCTAGATCTGAATTGGGTATCTTGCAGACAGCATATATATGGGTCTTGTTTTTGTAGCCATTCAACCACTCTGTGTCTTTAGGTGGAGCATTTAATCCATTTACATTTAAGGTAATTATCAATATGTATGTTCCTATTCCCATTTTCTTAATTGTTTTGGGTTTGTTATTGTTGGTCTTTTCCTTCTCTTGTGTTTCTTGCCTAGAGAAGTTCCTTTAGCATTTGTTGTAAAGTTGGCTTGGTGGTGCTGAACTCTCTCAGCTTTTCCTTGTCTATAAATGTTTTAATTTCTCCATCAAGGCTGAATGAGATCCTTGCTGGGCAGTGTAATCTTGGTTGCAGGTTTGTCTCCTTCATCACTTTAAATATGTCCTGCCAGTCCCTTCTGGCTTGAAGAGTTTCTGCTGAAAGGTCAGATGTTAACCTTATGGGGATTCCCTTGTGTGTTATTTGTTGTTTTTCCCTTGCTGCTTTTAATATGTTTTCTTTGTATTTAATTTTTGATAATTTGATTATTATGTGTCTTGGCATGTTTCTCCTTGGATTTATCCTGTATGGGACTCTCTGTGCTTCTTGGACTTGACTAACAATTTCCTTTCCCATATTAGGGAAATTTTCAACTTTAAATATTTTCTCAGTTCCTTTCTTTTTCTCTTCTTCTTCTGAAACCCCTATAATTCAAATGTTGGTGCATTTAATGTTGTGCAAGAGGTCTATGAGATTTTGCTCAGTTCTATACATTCTTTTTTCTTTATTCTGCTCTGCAGTAGTTATTTCCACTATTTTATCTTCCAGGTCACTTATCCGTTCTTCTGCCTCAGTTATTCTGCTATTGATCCCCTCTAGAGTATTTTTAATTTCATTTATTATGTTGTTCATCAATGCTTTTTTCATCTTTATTTCTTCTAGGTCGTTGTTAATTCTATTTCCAAGATTTTGGATCATCTTTACTATCATTATTCTGAATTCTTTTTCAGGTAGACTGCCTATTTCCTCTTCATTTGTTAGGACTGGTGGGTTTTTATCTTGCTTGTTCATCTGCTGTCTGTTTTTCTGTCTTCTCATTTTGCTTATCTTACTGTGTTTGGGGTCTCCTTTTTTCAGGCTTCAGGTTCGTAGTTCCCGTTGTTTTTGGTGTCTTACCTCAGTGGCTAAAGTTGGTTCAATGGGTTGTGTAGGCTTCCTGGCGGAGGGAACTAGTGCCTGTGTTCTGGTGGATGAGGCTGGATCTTGTCTTTCTGGTGGGCAGGTCCATGTCTGGTGGTGTGTTTTGGGGTGTCTGTGGACTTATTATGATTTTAGGCGGCCTCTCTGCTAATGGGTGTGGTTGTGTTCCTGTCTTGCTAGTTGTTTGGTATAGGGTGTTCAGCACTGTAGCTTGCTGGTCGTTGAGTGAATCTGGGTGCTGGTGTTGAGATGGAGATCTCTGAGAGATTTTTTCCATTTCATATTAGGAGCAGCTCGTAGCTCTCTTGTGGACAAGTGTCCTGAAGTTGGCTCTCCCACCTCAGAGACGCAGCACTGGCTCCTGGCTGCAGCACCAAGAGCCTTTCATCCACATGGCTCAGAATAAAAGGGAGAAAAAGTAGAAAGAAAGAAAGAAAGAAAGAAAGAAAGAAAGAAAGAAAGAAAGAAAGAAAGAAAGAAAGAAGGAAAGGAAGAAAGGAAGAAAGGAAGAAAGGAAGGAGGGAAGGAGGGAAGGAAGTGAGGGAGGGAGGAAGGAAGAAAGAGGATAAAATAAATTAAAGTTATTACAATAAAAAATAATTATTAAGATAAAAATTTTTTTAATTAACAAAAAACCCCCAAAATCAGACAGATAGAATGCTAGGACAAATGGTGAAAGCAAAGCTATACAGAAAAAAATCTCACACAGAAGAATACACACACACACTGACAAAAAGAGGAAAAGGGGAAAAAAATAATAAATCTTGCTCTCAAAGTCCGCCTCCTCAGTTTGGGATGATTTGCCGTCTATTCATGTATTCCGCAGATGCAGGGTACATCAAGTTAATTGTGGGGATTTAATCCGCTGCTCCTGAGGCTGCTGGGAAAGATTTGCCTTTCTCTTCTTTGTTCGCACAGCTCCCGGGGCTCAGCTTTGGATTTGGCCCCACCTCTGCTTGTAGGTCGCAGGAGGGCATCTGTGCTTTGCTCAGACAGGACGGGGTTAAAGGGACAGCTGACTTTGTGGCTTTGGCTCACTCAGGCCGGGGGGAGGGAGGGGCATGGAGTACGGGACGAGCCTGCAGTGGCAGCAGCCGGCGGGACATTGCACCAGCTTGAGGCGCACCGTGCGCTCCCCGGGGGAAGATGTTCCTGGATCCCTGGACCCTGGCAGTGGCGGGTTGCACAGGCTCCCCGGGAGGGAAGTGTGGATAGTGGCCTGTGCTCGCACATAGGCTTCTTGGTGGCAGCAGCAGCAGCCTTAGCGTCTCTGGCTTGTCTCTGGGGTCCACGCTGTTAGTTGCGGCTCACGTCCGTCTCTGGAGCTCCTTTAAGCAGCGCACTTAATCCCCTCTCTTCGCACAGCAGGAAACAAAGAGGGAAGAAAAAGTCTCTTGCCTCTTCGGCAGGTCCAGACTTTTTCCTGGACTCTCTTCAGGCTAGCCATGGTGCACTAACCCCCTGCAGGCTGTGTTCATGCTGCCAACACCAGTCCTCTCCCTGCGCTCTGACCAAAGCCCTAGCCTCAGCTCCCAGCCTGCCTGTCCCGGTGGGTGAGCAGACAAACCTCTCGGGCTGGTGAGTGCTTGTGGGCACCTATCCTCTGTGTGTGAATATCTCCACTTTGCCCTCCGCACCCCTGTTGCTGTGCTCTCCTCTGCAACTTCGAAGCTTCCCCCTCTGCCACCCACAGTCTCCACCCACGAAGGGGCTTCTAGTGTGTGGAAACCTTTCCTCCTTCACAGCTCCCTCCCACTGGTGCTGGTCCTGTCCCTATTATTTTGTCTCTGTTTATTCTTTTTTCTTTTGCCCTACCCAGGTACGTGGGGAGTTTCTTGCCTTTTGGGAGGTCTGAGGTCTTCTGCTAGCGTTCAGTATGTGTTCTTTAGGAGTTGTTCTACGTGTAGCTGTATTTCTGGTTTATCTGTTGAGAGTAAGGTGATCTCCACGTCTTACTCTTCCACCATCTTCTCTCGACTCCCGAAAGATATGATTTAATCAGAGAATACTTCCTCCAAAAAATGCTAACCTTTTTTTTTTTTCCCTAATCAAATTTTCATGTATTTTCTAGCTCCTTTTCTCAAATAGCCCTATTATAACACCTTCTGGTTTTGGGACAAGTATAGTTCTCAATACATTGATTTAAGATGCTCCACCTGCTTGCTTTACATCCTTTCTTACCCAACTTAAATTCCATGTTCTATCATTACAATCCGGGGATGGATCTTTCTTTCCGAAATACCCTTCAGTAGACTGCTTAATAGTTTACAATATTTGCTAACTCTCCAGGATAATGGTTATATTTTATTTTATTTTCTCTCCTTCTTGTCTTTTGGCCAAGGAATGGAATCTAAAGTGGTGTGTGTAAACATTTTATATATATATATATATATATATATATATATATATATATATATATATATATATATTTAAGTACAGCATTATACTCATTTTTCCTCAGCCATGAAGCTGGCAATGTCATAGACAGAGATTACTCCATCATTTGGGTGAAGACACTGAGAAACACAGCCACCTTGGACCCACAGTGAACAAGTAAAATGTTTTGTTGCAGGCTCCTGAGCATAGAGGAGCTGTTGGCTACTGAAGCATCACTTATCCTATGCTTACTGCTGTATAAATTGATAACAGGAGAGGAAAGCTCTTGTGCTATAGCCAAATACATAAAAGCTATTATATTGCTCTCAGGACATGGTAGCAAATTTAAGGAAACACTTATTGAAGAAATAAAAGTGATTATGAGGGCTTCCCTGGTGGCGCAGTGGTTGAGAGTCCGCCTGCCGATGCAGCAGACACGGGTTCTTGTCCCAGTCTGGGAAGATCCCACATGCCACGGAGCAGCTAGGCCCATTGAGCCATGACCGCTGAGCCTGCACATCCGAAGCCTGTGCTCTGCAACAGGAGAGGCCAAAACAGTGAGAGGCCCTCGTACTGCAAAAAAAAAAAAAAATAGTAAAACATGATAAAATTGTCACCTTGGAAGATATTGTCCTGGTCTTTGAAATAAGCTGATTTGGGGAGCTAGAATTGTATTAGCATGCTTTGGTTGCTATGAGCTATATTTGACAGGTGACTACAAGAAAGAGATGACTTAAGAAAAAACAAACCAACCAAAAAGGTCTGAGTGCAAAAAAGAGAAAAAGGAACTAGAAAGTGTCCAGAAACTTAAGAGCTTCTAATAATGAAGCTGCAATAGGGTGCCAACTTCCACCAATACAAGTAAGTAAAAGCTAAGGAGGCTTTTGGAAATCAAAATGTACTCATGACTAAGTGAAGAGAGAAATATTACAAAAAGAATTGCGTGTGTGACTGTTGGTGAACAGAATTGTCTAGTACATAAGAGTTGAGACATAAGTTTTTGAAAAAGAGCCACAACTTAAAGAAACACTGATCAAATATTAGAGGTTGAAAATGACCATTGGGTTTTCTGACCTTATAAATGCAAGAAGCAGGATGAGAGAGCTTTTCCACCAGCAATAAGTATGTACTCCCCAAAGAAAAGTTGAATGGGAAGAGATTTTTCAGACAGCAAAATCAGCTATTAAATGATACTCCCAAAGCCCCCTCATAATTCTGCTCAGCAGAATGTCAGAGCTACTACAGAGCATTGACACTGAATGCCTCCACTCCCCCTCTCCAGATGGGAGTGTTTACTGCAGTTATTATGTTCTCATTTCAACAATGCATATGAGGGGACTTTTGGAGACAAAAGAAATATATCTGCGTCTAATGTAGATACCATCCTAAGATCCTGGATTTGAATCTGACACTGTAATTGGATTAGATAGTTGTGGTTTCTTCTTGACTTGGGGTAAGTAAATAGTTTTTATTAAAAGGGAAGATTGGGTTTAAACACATGTTCTGTCATGCACTGTAATTATTTATATATTTCTGTCACATTGGCATTATATTAGGCTATTTGACTTGTGGTGCTCCAACCTGTGAGTGTATATGATGCTCCATCCTGTGAGTTTATATTTATCTTTACCCTTGATGTCAGGCTTAATCAGGTGACTTGCTTTGGCAAATACCATGAGAACAGAAGCCACTTCTGAATGGAAGCTTTAAGAGTACATGTCACATAGTCTGTTTTTACTTCTGTCACAACACTAGAAGATGCTCCATCAGCCTGATATTAAAGTGTCTACCAGCTATTATTATAAGCCACTGATTTATATACACTGCCCTTTAGAAACCCTAACTCTGAATTTATGAAACCATGTCCTTCTCCTTGCCAGTTTCCAATCTGACTTTTTTTTTGTACTAGAGAAAAGTAAACAAATGTGCAATTTATCATCACTGTAAAATTAATAAACTCCAACCCAAACTGGGTGATCAGCAGTGTAAGAAATCTTACTATGGGATTCTACTTTTTATAGCAACTGCTATTCTGTGTATTTTTTGTACTTTAAAAAATATATTTATTAAGTATAATTATAATTATAATTTATTAAGTATAATTGGCATACCCTCAACTGTAAATAGCACATAATTTAATAAGTTTTGACATGTATATACCACACCAAAATAATAAACACATTCATCACTCACAAATGTTTCCTTGCGATCATTCATAATTCTTCCTGCCCCTCTTCCAATCCAAAGGAGTCACTTTTCTGCTTTCTGTCAGTATAGATTAATTTGCATTCTCTAAAACTTATAGAAATGTAATCATATAATAGGGACTTATTATTTTTTTTGACTGGGGTTTTTTATTCAATTTTTCTGAGATTCACTTGTGTATATATCAATAAGTATTTTTTATTACTGAATAATATTTCATTGTATGGATATACCACTATTTGTTTATCTATTTATCTGTTGATATACATCTGTGTGTTTTTCTTGTTTTTGTCTATTAAATATAAAGCTATTATAAACATTCATACATAAGTCTTTGGATACATATATTTTTTACTCTTGAGTAAATAAGAATGGAACAGCTGAATCATATGATAGTTATGTTTATCTTGTTAAGAAACTGTCAAACTATTTTCAGGGTGGTTATAGTAGTCGCATTATTTTAGATTTCCACCAGCAGAATATGAGAGCACTAGTTTCTCAATATTCTCTTCAATAGCTGATGTTTAGGCAAGTATTTTCGTCTTTAATTTTAGTCATTCTAATAAATAGGTAGAGGTACATAATTGTGTTGTTAATTATACTATTAGTGTAATGGCTAATTATGTTGAGAATATATCTTTTTTGGAGCAGGGTTTATTCAAAATATTTGAGCATTTATTGGGTTATTTGTATTCTTGAATTCCAGTTTTGAGAGATTTTTGTATTACCAATACATCTTTTATTTCTCACATATATGCTTGTACATATTATCTCCCCATCTAGAACTTATCTTTTCATTCTTCTCACTGCGTCGTAAAGAGCAGAAGTTAATTATTTTGATGAATACTAATTTATCAGTATTTTCTTTTATGTATCATGCTTTTGGTGTCATAGCTAAGAAATCTCTGCCTAACCCAGGGGTAGAAATAATTTTTTTCTTTCTAGGAGTTTTATAGTTTAGCTTTACTTTTAGATCTATGATTGACACTGAGTTAATTTTCAGTATGTGATGCAAGATATGGATCAAAGTTTATTAGTTTGTATAGTAATACTCAATTTTTTAAACATTATTTGTTGAAAGAAGTATCCGTTCTTCACTGAGTTGCATTTGCAGTATGGCCAAAATTCAATTGTTGTATACATGTGGGTATATTTGTGGACTCTATTTTGTTCAATTGTTTTATTTTTCTACCTTGCTACCAATAACATATTGTGTTTATTACTGTAACTTTATAATAAGCCTTGAAATCTGATACAGTTAACCTTCCCATCTTGTTCTTCTTAACCAGATTGGCTTGGGCTATTCTGTACCCTTTTAATTTTTATTTATTTTATTATTTTTTAACATCTTTATTGGAGTATAGTTGCTTTACAATTTTGGGTTAGTTTCTGCTGTATAACATAGTGAATCAGCTATGTGTACACATATATTCATGTATCCCCTCTTAAGTCCCCCTCCCACACTCCCTATCCCACCCCTCTAGGTGGTCTCAAAGCACCGAAATGATCTCCCTGTGCTATGCAGCTGCTTCCCACTAGCTATCTATTTTACATTTTGTAGTGTATATATGTACGTGACACCCTCTCACTTCATCCCAGCTTACTCTTCTGCCTCACCATGTCCTCAAATCCATTCTCTACATCTGCATCTTTATTACCATCCTGCCCCTAGGTTCATCAGCACCATTTCTTTTTTAATTCCATACATATGTGTTAACATACAGTATTTATTTTCTCTTTCTGACTTACTTCATTCTGTATGACAGACTCTAGGTCCATCCAACTCACTACAAATAACTCAATTACATTTCTTTTTATGGCTGAGTAATATTCCACTGTATATATGTGCCACATCTTCTTTATCCATTCATCTCTCGATGGACATTTAGGTTACTTCCATGTCCTGGCTATCGTAAGTAGAGCTGCAATGAACATTGTGGTACATGTCTCTTTTTCAATTATGGTGTTCTCAGGGTATATGCTCAGTAGTGGGATTACTGGGTGATATGGTAGTTCAATTTTTAGTTTTTAATGGAATTTCAATTCAGTTCTCCGTAGTGGCTTTATCAATTTATATTCCCACCAACAGTGAAAGAGGGTTCCCTTTTCTCCACACGATCCCCAGCATTTATTGTTTTTAGATTTTTTGATGATGGCCATTCTGACTGGTGTGAGGTGATACCTCATTGTGGTTTTGATTTGAATTTCTTTAATAATTAGTGATGTTGAGCATCCTTTCACATGTTTGTTGGCAATTTGTATATCTTCTTTGGAGAAATGTCTATTTAGGTCTCCTGCTCATTTTTGAGTTGGGTTGTTTTTTCTTTTGATATTGAGCTGCATCAGCAGCTTGTATATTTTGGAGATTAATCCTTTGTCAGTTGCTTTGATTGCAAATATTTTCTCCCATTCTGGGGGTTGTGTTTGCATCTTGTTTATGGTTTCCCTTGCTGTGCAAAAGTTTTTAAGTTTCATTATGTCCCATTTGTTTACTTTTGTTTTTATTTCCATTCCTCTAAGAAGGGGGTCAAAAAGGATCTTGCTGTGATTTATATCCTAGAGTGTTCTGCCTATGTTTTCCTCTAAGAGTTTGATAGTGTCTGGCCTTACATTTAGGTCTTTAATCCATTTTGAGTTTATTTTTGTGTATGATGTTAGGGAGTGTTCTAATTTCATTCTTTTACCTGTAGCTTTCCAGTTTTCCTAGCACCACGTATTGAAGAGGCTGTCTTTTGTCCATTGTATATTCTTGCTTCCTTGATCAAAGATAAGGTAACAATATGTGAGTGGGTTTATCTCTGTGCTTTCTATCCTGTTCCATTGATCTATATTTCTGTTTCTGTGCCAGGACCATTCTGTCTTGATTAATGTAGCTTTGTAGTGTAGTCTGAAGTCAGGGAGCCTGATTCTTCCAGTTCTGTTTTTCTTTCTTAAGATGCTTTGGCTATTCAGGGTCTTTTGTGTTTCCATAAAAATTGTGAAATTTTTTGTTCTAATTCTGTGAAAAATGACATTGGTAGTTTGATACCTATTTCATTGAATCTGTAGACTGCGTTGGGCAGTATAGTCATTTCACAATGTTGATTCTTCCAATACAAGGACATGGTACATCTCTACATCTGTGTTGTCTTTAATTTCTTTCATCAGTGTCTTATAGATTTCTCCTTACAGTTCTTTTGTCTCCCTAAGTAGGCTTATTCCTTGGTATCTTCTTTTTGCTGCAATGGTAAATGAGAGTGTTTCCTTAACTTCTCTTTCAGATTTTTCATCATTGGTGTAGAGAAATGCAAGAGATTTCTGTGCATTCATTTTGTATGCTGCTATTTTTCCAAATTCATTGATTAGCTTTAGTAGTTTTTTGGTAACATCTTTAGGATTCTCTATGTATGGTATCTTGTAATCTTCAAACAGTGATGGTTTTTCTTCTTTTCCAAGTTGAATTCCTTTTATTTCTTTTTCTTCTCTGATTTCTATGGCTAAAACTTCCAAAACTATGTTGAATTATAGTGGTGAACTTGTCTTGTTCCTGATCTTAGAGGAAATGGTTTTGCTTTTTCACCATTGAGAACGATGTTGGCTGTGGGTTTGTCATATATGACATTTTTTAAGTTGAGGGAGGTTCCCTCCATGACTACTTTCTAGAGAGTTTTTATCATAAATTGGTGTTGAATTTTGTTGGAAGATTTTTCTGCATCTTTTGAGATTATCATATTTTTTTTATCCTTCTAATTCGTTATATGGTGTATCAAATTGATTGATTTGTGTATATTGAAGAATCCTTACATTCCTGAGATAATCCCCACTTGATCATGGTGTATGATCATTTTAATGTGCGGTTGGATCTGTTTGCTAGTATTTTGTTGAGGATTTTTGCATCTATGTTCATCAGTGATATTGGCCTGTCGTTTTCTCTTTTTTGTGACATCTTTGTCTGGTTTTGGTATCTGGGTGATGGTGGCCTCATAGAATGAGTTTGGGAGTGTTCCTCCCTCTGCTATATTTTGGAAGAGCTTGAGAAGGATAGGTGTTAGCTCTTCTCTGAATGTTTGATAGAATTCACCTGAAAAGCCATCTGGTCCTGGGCTTTTGTTTGTTCGAAGATTTTAAATCACAGTTTCAATTTCAGTGCTTGTGGTTGGTCTGTTTATATTTTCTATTTCTTCCTGGATCAGTCTCAGAAAGTTGTGCTTTTCTAAGAATTTGTCTGTTTCTTCCAGGTTGTCCATTTTATTGGCATAGAGTTCCTTGTAGTAATCTCTCATGATCTTTTGTATTTCTACAGGGTCAGTTGTTATTTCTCCTTTTTCATTTTTAAGTCTGTTTATTTGAGTCTTCGTTTTTCTTGATGAGTCTGGCTAATGGTTTATCAATTTTGTTTATCTTCTCAAAGAAACTGCTTGTAGCTTTATTAATCTTTGTTATTGTTTCCTTCATTTCTTTTTCATTTATTTCTGATCTGATATTTATGATTTGTTTCCTTCTGCTAAATGTGGTATTTTTTGTTGTTGTTGTTCTTGTTTCTTTAATTGCTTTAGGTGTAAGGTCAGGTTGTTTATTTGAGATTTTTCTTGTTTTGTGAAAAAGGATTTTATTGCTTTAAACTTCCCATTTAGAACTGCTTTTTTTTCAATCCATAGGATTTGTGTCATCATATTTTTATTGTCATTTGTTTCCAGGTATTTTTTTATTTTCTCTTTGATTTTTTCAGTGATCTCTTGTTATTTAGCAGCATATTGTTTAGCCTCCATGTGTTTGGATTTATTACAGTTTTTTTGTTTGTTTGTTTGTTTTCCATAATTGGTATCTAGTCTCATAGTATGGTGGTTGGAAAAGATACTTGCTACAATTTCAATTTTCTTAAATTTACAAAGGCTTGATTTGTGACCCAAGTTATTAACTATTCTGAAGACTGTTCCATGAGCAGTTGAGAAAAAAGCATATTTTTTTTGTTTTTGGATAGAATGTCCTATAAATATCAATTAAGTCCATCTTGCCTAATGTGTCATTTAAAGCTTATATTTTCTTATTTATTTTCATTTTGGATGATCTGTCCATTGGTGAAAGTGGGACGTTAAAGCCCCCTACTATTATTGTGTTACTGTCAATTTCCCCTTTTATGGCTGTTAACATTTACCTTATGTATTGAGGTGCTCCTATGTTGGGCGCATAAATATTTACAATTGTTATATCTTCTTCTTGGATTGATCCCTTGATCGTTATGCAGTGTCCTTCTTTGTCTCTTGTAATAGTCTTTATTTTAAAGTCTATTTTGTCTGATATGAGAATTGCTGCTCCAGCTTTCTTTTGATTTCTATTTGCATGGAATA
The DNA here is from genome assembly GCA_004363435.1 of Platanista minor. Lineage (NCBI taxonomy): Eukaryota > Metazoa > Chordata > Mammalia > Artiodactyla > Platanistidae > Platanista > Platanista minor. The sequence continues at coordinate 18,384 of RJWK010007739.1, read as the reverse complement.
TCTTTTTCTATCCCCTCACTTTCAGTGTGTATGTGTCCTTAGGCCTGAAGTGGTTCTCTTGTAGACAGCACATATATGGGTCTTGTTTTTGTATCCATTCAGCCAATCTATGTATTTTGGTTGGAGCATTTAATCTATTTCCATTGAAGGTAATTATCAATATATATGTTCCTATTACCATTTTCTTAATTGTTTAAGGTTTGTTTTTGTAGGTTTTTTTCCTGCCTAGAGAAGTTCCTTTAACATTTGTTGTAAAGCTGGCTTGATGGTGCTGAATTCTCTTAGCTTTTGCCTGTCTGTAAAGTTTTTAATTTCTCCATCAAATCTGAATGAGATCCTTGCTAGGTAGAGTAATCTTGGTTGTAGACTTTTTCCTTTCAGCACTTTAAATATGTCCTGCCAATCTCTTCTGGCTTCTAGTGTTTCTGCTGAAAGATCTGCTGTTAATCTTATGGGGATTCCCTTGCACGTTTTTTGTTGTTTTTCCCTTGCTGCTATTAATATTTTTTCCTTGTATTTAATTTTTGATAGTTTGATTAAAGTGTGTCTTGGCATGTTTCTCCTTGGGTTTATCATGTAATGGATTCTCTGTGTTTCCTGGACTTGATTGACTATTTCTTTTCCTATTTTAGGGAAGTTTTCAACCATAATCTCTTCAAATATTTTCTCATACCCGTTCTTTTTCTTTTCTTCTTCTGGGAGCCCTATAATTCAAATGTTGGTGCATTTAATGTTGTCCCAGAATTCTCTGAGACTGTCCTCAATTCTTTTCATTTTTTTTCTTTATTCTGATCTGTGGTAGTTATTTTCACTCTTTTGTCTTACTGGTCACTTATCCGTTCTTCTGCCTCCATTATTCTGCTATTGATTCCTTCTAGAAAATTTTAATTTCATTTATTGTGTTGTTCGTCATTGTTTGTTTCCTCTTTAGTTTTTCTAGTTCCTTGTTAAATGTTTCTTGTATTTTCTCTATTTCTATTTCTATGACTGTTCTATTTCCAGTACTGTGGATCATCTTTACAGTCATTATTCAGAATTCTTTTCAAGGTAGACTGCCTATTTCCTCTTCATTTGTTTGGTCTGGTGGGTTTTTATCTTGCTCCTTAATCTGCTGTGTATTGCTCTGTCTTCTCATTTTGTTTAACTTTCTGTGTTTGGGGTCTCCTTTTCAAGCTGCATGTTTGTAACTCCTGCTTATTTTGGTGTCTGCCCCCAGTGGGTGAGGTTGGTTTACTATCTTATGTAGGCTTCCTGGTGGAGGGGACTGCTGCCTGTGTTCTCATGGGTGGAGCTGGATCTTGTCTGTCTGACAGTGTGTTTTGTGGTGTCTTTGAACTTGTTATGATTTTAGGCAGACTCGCTGTTAATGGGTGGGATTGTTTTCCTGTCTTACTCGTTGTTTGTCATGTGCATCCAGCTCTGGAAGTTGTTTTGGCCATTGGGTGGAACTGGGTCTTAACGTTGAGACGGAGAATTCTGGGAGAGCTCTTGAGGATTGATATTCAGTGGGTCTGGGAGGTCTCTGGTGGTCCAAGGTCCTGAACTCAGCTTCCCCACTTTAGAGGCTCTGTCATGACAGAAGGCTGGAGCACCTAAACCCTGTCAGCCACACAGCTCAGAAGAAAAGGGAGAAAAATATAAATAAAAATTTAAAAAATACTAAATAAAAGAAAAAAAATTAACATAAAAAATATAATTAAAAAAAAGAAGCAACCAAAGCAATAAACAAATCCACCAATGATAAGAAGCGTTAAAAAGTAAACTAAGATAAACATAAATATCAGAAACAAATCAGTTGCAGACAGAAAACCTCAAGTGTACAGTTGCTCCTAAAGTCTACTGCCTCAATTTTGGGACGATTTGTTGTCTATTCAGGTATTCCACAGATGCCATGTACATCAAGTTGATTGTGTGGATTTAATCAGCTGCTCCTGAGGCTACATGGAGAAATTTCCCTTTCTCTGCTTTGTTTGCACAGCTCCTGGCTTTCAGCTTTGGTTTTGCCCCACCTCTGCGTGTAGGTTGCCCTCAGGTATCTGTGGCCTGCCAAGAAAGGAGGGGGTTAAAACAGCGGTTGATTACGGGGCTCTGGCTCACTCAGGCTGCTGAGAGGGAGGGGTATGGTAGTTATAATTAGAATGAGGGACAATCCTGCAGTGGCAGAGGCCAGCAGGCTGTTGCAACTGCCTGAGGCATGCCCTGTGTTTTCCCAGGGAAGATGTGCCAGATCTTGTGACCCTGGCAGTGGGGAGCTGCACAGGCTCCCATGGGTGGGGGTGTGTGGATAGTGACCTGTGCTTGCACACAGGATTCTTGGTGGCAGTCACAGCTGCCTTAGCATTTCATGCCCATCTCTGGGGTCCTAGCTGATAGCCACAGCTCGTACCCTTCTCTGGAGCTTGCTTAGGCAGTGCTCTGCCTACTTTGGGCACATGGAAATGGAATCCCCTCTCCTCTCACATACCAAAACAATGGTCTCTTGCCTCTTAAGCAGTTCCAGGCTTTTTCCTGGACTCTCTCCTGGCTAGCTGTGACACACTAACCCCCTCAGGCTGTGATCACATAGCCAACCCCAGTCCTCTCCCTGGGATTTGACCTCTGAAGCCTGAGCCTCAGCTCCCAGCCCCCATCCATCCCAGCGGGTGAGCAGACAAGCCTCTCTTGTCTGTGAGAGGGCTTCCTATTGTGTGGAAACTTTTCCTCCTTCACAGCTCCCTCCCAGAAGCGTAAATCCTGTCCCTATTCTTTTGTCTTGTTTTTTTCTTTTTCCTTTTGCCCTACCCAGGTACATAGGGATTTTCTTGCCTTTTGGGAAGTCTCAGGTCTTCTGCCAGCATTCAGTAGGTGTTCTGTAAGAGTTGTTCCACTTGTAGAAGTATTTTTGATGTATTTGTTGGGAGGAAGGTGATCTCTATGGCTTACTCCTCCGCCATCTTGAAGGTCCTCCCTAATTTTTGTATATTTTAGAAACAGCTTATTAGTTTCTTAAAAAAGAAAAAAACGTTGCTGAGATTTTGTTTGGCATTGTGTTGAACCTATAGTTCAATTTGGGAAGACTGACATCAAAACAATATAGAGCCTTGCAATCCATGAACAAGGTGCATCTCTCCAGTAATTTTGGACTTTTCAAATTTTTGTTAGTAAAGTTTTGAAGTTTTCCATGTATAGTTTTACACATATTTGATCATATTTATTCCTAATATTTCATATGTTTGATGTTATTGTAAATGGTATTTTTATTTAAATTTGTTTCTTCATTGCTATCATGCATAAATAAAATTAAAAGTATATTAATCTTAGTTCCTGTAATCTTTCTAACTGCAATTATTAGTTCTGGTAACTTTTATGTAGTAATATCAGATATTTTATGTAGATGTGTAGCTTTCTGCAAATAAAGACATTTTTATTTCTTCCTTTCTAATCTGGATGTCTTTCATTTCTTTTTATTTCCTTAATGCACGTGTTAGAATTTATACCACATGTTGAATATATGTGGTGAAAGCAGACATCTTTTCCATGTTTTTTTTAAATTATTCAATTCATTTTTTTATTGAAGTATAGCTGATTTATAATTCTGTACAATAAAGTGATTCAGTCATATGTATATATATATATATATATATATATATATATATATATATATATATACATTATTTTTCAAATTATTTTCCCCTAGAGGTTATTATGAAATATTGCCTTTAGTTCCCTGTGCTATACAGTAGGTCCTTGTATCTTTTTCTTGTTTTTGATCATCAGAGGAAACATTACTCTTTAAAAAAGTATTACTCTTTAAAGGGCATATATGTCTTTAAAAATTAAGTATAATGTTAGATATAGGTTTTCATTATCAAGTCAAAGATAGTTTCTTCAATCATTAAGAAACAGAGTTTTATCATTAATAAATGTTGAATTATATGTTTCTTTTTTCTTTTTGGTTTGTTAATTTCATTAATTAACTTGAATTATTTTTCATGTGTTAAATTCTGAACCTCTGGAATAAAGTTCCCTTGGTCATGTTATATTATCATTTTAATATATTTTTGGCTTCAATTTGCTAAAACTTTGTTTAAAAGTTTTTCATCTGTGTTCATGAAGGATGTTGCTCTGTACTTTATTTTCCTTATAATGTCTCTGTTTTTGCTACCAGGATAATGCTAGTCTTATAGAATAAGTTGAGAATTATTCCATTCTCTTTATTTTTCTGGTAATTTGTGTAGAATTGATATTCTATCTTCCTTAAATGTTTGGTAGAGATTGCCAACAAAATCTAAGCTTAGAGTGTCTTTGTGGCATTGTTTTTGTTTTTGTTTTTGTTTTTGTTTTTGTTTTGCTGTATGCAGGCCTCTCACTGTTGTGGCCTCTCCCTTGAGGAGCACAGGCTCCAGACGTGCAGGCTCAGCAGCCATGGCTCACGGGCCCAGCCGCTCCACGGCATGTGGGATCTTCCCGGACCAGGGCATTAACCCGTGTCCCCTGCATCGGCAGGCGGACTCTCAACCACTGCGCCACCAGGGAAGCCCCTGTGACATAGTTATAAACTGTAAATTCAATTTATTTTATGGAAATAGAGGTATTCAGTTTTAGCTTCCTTTTTGTTTTTTGAGTTAGTTTGGTATTATATGTTTCTCAAGAAATGTTTTCATTTCACCCACATTATTGAATATTGGTTTCAACTTACTCTTCATATTTTCTATTATTTTAATAATGGTATAATGATTGTTTTATTTTTGTCTACAAAAAAAACAGTAGAAAGATTACTGACGTTCCATCTCTCATCCCTGATATTGTTAATCTGTGTCTTTTCTAATATTTTTCCTGATTAGTCTGACTAGAGGTGTATCATTTTTTTATTCTTCTCAAAGAATTGGCCTTTGGTTTCCTTGATTTTCTCTATTGTTTTTCTGCTTTCTACTTTATATTTCAGTTCTGATTTTTATTATTTCCTTTGCTCTGCTTATTTTTAATTTGTTTTCTTTTTTGTTTGTTTGTTTATTAAGGGGTAATCTTATTAATTTGAGAAAATGATTTTGCTTTAATATAGTCTTTTAGTGCCATACATTTCCACCCTTTTTAAAAGATATATTTGCTGACTATAGAATTCTAGGTTGAGAGTGTTTCTTCTAGTACTTTAAAGATGATTACCGTGTTTTCTCAACTGCTTTTTTTCTGAAGAGAAATATTTGTCATCCTTTTATTTTGTCCTCTTGGAAGAAGTAACATTTTTTAGGTGCTTTTTAACACTTGTTCTTTATAAGTGGTTTTGAATAATTTGATAATCATATTTCTTAATGTAATTTTTTTCATATATCTTTTTCTTGGGGTTCATTGAACTTCTTGAATTTGTGGCTTTATATTTTTCAACAAATTGGGGGAAATTCTGGCCATTATTTCTTCAAATATTTTTCTAAATCCCCTCCTTTTCTCTTCTTAGGGGACTCCAATTACATATATATTAGGCTACTTGAATATGTCCTATAGCTCAGTTACTTTTTTTCTGTTTTTGATTATTTTTCATCTCTGTTTTATTTGTGATTGTTTCTAATGCAGTATATTTAATCACATTAAGTAGTTTTATCTCTGTTCTTCTTGCCAACTCCTACTCACCTTTCTAAGATCAGGGTTAATATTCAGAGGAGAAGAATCTGTCCCCTGATTTCAATTGCTCTTCTCAGTTATAATATTATTTCAATTTCTATGTTTATAATGTAATAACTATCAAAATTGTAATAAATACTGTTTCTTTACAAACAAATCTTCAAAATATGAGTTCAAAAGGTAGAGGTACTTCCTAATTAGACTAATTCTGTTTCTTGAGTGGAACTTTTTAATGTTCTTCATGTCTCTTATGTCTGTACTCTGGGAGATAAATCGTTCTTCATTAATTCCCATAATCATATCAGAGGTAGGAATTTTGCAAAAAGTCCTCCTTGGATCTCCACAGAACTTTCACACTCCAAAAGTTTGATAGTCTAAAGTTTGTTGTTGTTATTTATTTTTTGTTTGCTTTTTCCTAATGGATAAAAATATTTTTTCATCTTCAATCTAGGTTTGTTCCTTCTTTGTTAATATAATTCACTCAAAAATTTAGTAGGTTTCTTGTACCATTACATGTTGGAAAATCATTCTCCATAAGAATGTCATGATTCTACACATCTTGCCACCAGAGTCATGGACTGCCTTTGCTCCTGGCCTGTCTCTTCAAGGATGTCTGTATAGCAAAGAGCCTTGGCAGTTGGAGATAATTTCTAGCTCTGAACCAAAGAACAGGCTTATTTATAGCCTTAAAGATAGAGTATCTCTTTCCAGGCACAGGTCTGGCATGCTTATTACCCATTATAAAATATTTGGATTCCCAAAGCTCGGGGTTCCTGTATTGTAATGCAATGCACTTTGCATGAAGATGTCTTTATATTGCCCTGTGGCAACTGAGACAGGGAATTAGTGTAAAAAAAAAAAAAAAAAAGAAAGCTAAATCTTTAGCTATAGCTATTGATATATGTAAACATTTCTTTGCCTTTGACTCAGAATTCTTGCATATTCTTCTAACATGCATGAAACTGTGACCAACCTGTCATCTTCTAAGTAAAATAAAACTTCAGACCCTTCAGTTGTAGACAATACTCCTGCCCATGATTTTCTCTAACACATTTCTCATGCTTGATTAAATTATTTGCTTCCTCATTCCCTTACCACTGTCTCAGTTTAATGGTGACATAAACTATCTGAAATAAAAGGCTTCTTATGAAAATAATGCTGTTACTTTGATATTTGATCCAGAGCTGAGTCTTTTATTTCAGCTGAAAAGTCTTATGGTACACTGTTCACTTTCAATCTTCCTTCTTTCTCTTTGGAGTCCAGAAGTTGTTGGCTTTTCCAACACTTTAAGGAGGGTAATATCTGTATTCATTTCTAATTCTGTTGGAAAATCAGTGAATTTTTGCCTGAACTCATCTTTATCATAACATCTTATTGGAGGCAGGTAATAATTGTTATGCCACCCTAGCTCTCAGGCTCTTTTATTTTTTTTGCATACGCAGGCCTCTAACTGTTGTGGCCTCTCCCATTGTGGAACACAGGCTCTGGACGCGCAAGCTCAGTGGCCATGGCTCACGGGCCCAGCCGCTCCGCAGCATGTGGGATCTTCCTGGCCTGGGGCATGAACCTGTGTCCCCTGCATTGGCAGGCGGACTCTCAACCACTGTGCCATCAGGAAAGCCCTCTCAGGCTCTTTTTAACAACTTGCCTTACAGCTGCAGTCTCAAAACACACATGATCTTCCTTCCAAGTTATTTTAAAAAGAGGTTTACCAAATATTTTGCCACTGCACAGAATGGATCTCCAACTTTTTAGCTTGTGAAACATGTTCTATCACTGCTCAGCACTCAAGTGCTCAGCTACTAAGCCTGTGCCACACATCTTACTATTCTTATTTTTATATTATGGCAGCCACTGACTTGAAGGTACAAACTTCTGTATTTTGCTAGGTAATATACTGATTATTGAATATTATCCACAGAATCAATCTAACTCAAAATTATAATTGTTTATACTAATACATAATTTCTAGTAATATGAAGTACAAAGTAGATGTTCCTATCTGCAGGTGTCTTTTCTCCAGGCAGTAATTTAAAGACACAGGGTCATTTCATTTTGTGACAATATATCTTCTACACACGATTCCAAAATCATTATATCATTTTTGTCAATATGGGAAATATTGAGAGATCATGAAAAATCACAATTATGTGCACAATTTTTATGCATTGGAAAGTTCTTTGGGTCAAGAATGGAAGTTGTGTATATTGCTTTCATTTATACTATACTGACCACCTAACTGCAAGGTAATATGGACATGATCTAGCTGGTGGTCTAGTAAGAATAGAAAATTGCTTGGTGAACAGTTTGCCAGTCTCTGCAATAACATATTTATATGTTTATAGGTATGATTGTTAAATGTTAGTCTCCATCACTAGATTATAAGCTCCATGAAAACAAATTTTATGTATATTTATTTTGTAGTTATGTTCAGTACTTTGTGTACAGTTCAATATTTGTTAAAGAAATGAACAAAAGGATTAAGGAGATTTAATATGACCACACAATTTTAGCGATTAAACAGAAGCCACAGTTTAATTTACTTTTTCAATTCATATAGTTCTAAAGTTTAGAAAAAGTTCTAAAACCCAGGTCTGCAGACTACTCCTTCAATGTTTTAGGTAATTTTATAAATATTCATCAAGAAGTTTCAGTGGTTAAAATTATAAATACATTCAGATGTACATTGGTATTTAGACATACAGCAACTTGAAAATAGTTACCATGTTAAGAAAACACTCACTAGTTCTATTTAGAGAGGATTCAGTCTTCATCCTGGATAGATTATGCCTCAGATTCAGCTTCTCTAATATGTATGAGGATGTGTTTTGCCCAAATACTTCAATGGCAATCAGGAAAAGTCAGTTGACACACAATTTTCTTTCTCAGCTGGACCACTTGTTCAGCTCAAGCATGACTACCATTTTAAATTTTTTTCTGCCGCAAACTTTTTCCTTTAACCTCAGGCTGGCTTTACATATAAATGTAGGATATATTTTCCTTCATAGTATAATCCTATAATATATTCAAGGAGTTTTCCATAGATGGAGATAGTTTGTTTATTTTAGTCATTGAGCAAAATACTCCTTTCAAGACAGTGTCACCTCCTGGCCATTGTAGCCACAATAATTCCCTTGGTTTGAAAAACTGTGTGCTTGGTATGTTTTGAACATTAGCTAAGAGTAGTGATGTATTTCCCCATTGGGAGAAGGATGATGGGAATTTCTGGATGATAGTTCAGACTGAAGGTTGTTGAGCACTGTCTACATTTCTTTTTGACAAGGTTGACTTCAAGGGTGACACTAACAACATTTTCTTGGTCTTATGACACATTTATATTAGAGTTTGCAATGTACACAGCCTTCATTTTTTCTTCAGTTCATCTCCAGATAAGATGCTTGATAGGTATCTCCACAGTAACCTTTCAGAATTCATTTATTTAGATGAACCAAAATAATGAAATGCCAAATGAATTAAGAATATTTTTAATAGCAACTGAAAACAATTTAAATAGTCCATATGCATAAGCTCTGTGGCATGAATGATCTTTTCATTTCATGCTTTAAAAAAATGAAGAATGTGTTAGTTACTGTTGCTGTGTTTGTGTGTAGGGAAGGAGGGGAAATAACTGCACACCGAGACTTTGCAACTACCCTTTTCCTATAAACCTACCATGGCCAGGAAGACAATAAGAATACACAACTGGAAGGTTTATTTAAATTTCTAATCTTTAAAACTGTACTATTATAGAAAGTTATATTTTCTTTTGTTTCCTTTCCTTTTGAAAACTTTTAGCTTGGATTTCAGTAATATGTAAAGTAAAAACAATGTCAACAATTTTAAATTGTCTTTTTGTGATTTTGCAGAAAACTAAGGTATCATTATTTGCATCTTTTCCTTTCTACTGGGTTCTGCTCCAGTTCTCTTTCCCTCATGAATTCTACCTGCCTAGGATAGAGAGTAACTCAGCAGATGCCTGATATGAGATTTCTAGCAGAGGGTTCTCTGTGAAAGCTCTGACAAATATATTTTGCATGCACCTCCCCTTTGTGAAGTCCCAGTGAGTGTATCATGGATTTGAGCACCTTAGCTAGTCCTCAAATTTATTCACATGTATGTGTCTTTAAAATCTCACATAGGTATCCTTAGGTAAGAACTATGTAATATCTTTCTTTCAAATAAATCTCTTTCTAATAGCAGTTAATATAATGTTGCATGCATGACCAGCATTCAGTAAAGTGGTATTGAATTGGATCAATTAAATAGAATTGCTATTTATGACCCTGGAATTGTCTGCCTTATTGACAAGAAGACACTAGAATAAATGAAGCCTGATATTTGTTGAAAGGTTGCTGAATGTCATTTTGTCTAACTTTCTATTTATTCAAGATGGCTCCCAGCATTCTTTCGTGTTCAGTGGATAACTAACGTGGGACTACAACAGAGAAGCATGGGCAGATGAAATGCCATACTCATTATCATGTATAAATGTCAACAGAGTTCATGTTTAAAAAAACACCTTTTAATGTGAGAATAGGCATTGGGCCATGCTTCCTCATGTACCATCTGTCACATCACCTTTGAAGTCCTACTGAATCCTAGTCCTTTGAAGTCAGACACTCATCTTTCTACACAAAGGAAGCCGCTACATGCAGCAGCAGCAAAGAGATGAAAGACTGTGTGCCTCGGCTATGCTGAATATACTATCAATGCTTTAATTTAAAGAGCTAATATTCACCTTTGACATAGAAAATTAGCCTTTGGCTACAGTTTTTCTGGAAGTGTGTTTGGGAGCACATAGATGCAACCATTACAAATATGTAATGGTTTTAACTGTAAATTTTTCTCCTAGATACTGAATATAATATGATAGCAGCTATAATAACATTAAGAAAAATCAGTAAAGCTGAAAAAGAGTCTCTCCTCACCAAACCTTAGAAAAGCTCCTCTAAGTCTTCTTTTTGACTAGGTCTTATCCTTGGATCCTGTCTTCAGCCTGCTGAGTGCAGTTTTAGCAAGGATCCTGCTAAGTCAGTTTAGCAGGAATCCCATACCCTTGATATCTGATCAAATCCTCATTGCCCACCCTGGATATCTGATAGCCCTGGCTTATCTTCAGCAAGAGTCTTATTAAATTTGTTTAGCAAGAATTTCCCTACCCTTGATGTCTTCTCTTAGTAATTTTCCATACACTGACCACCTCATTTTGCTTGTTGGCTATAAATCCCACATGTACTCGCTGTATGCAGAATTAAGCCCAGTTCTACAGAGGTCTCTTTTTTTTCTCTATTACAATAGTTTCTAAGAAAATCAGATGACTAAAGACAGATACGGTGTACTCCTTGCAGGAGCTATACAAAATAGGATTAGGATCTCCTATAGCTATGTCTCTGATATTAAAATTACTTCAATTTGTTAGGATGGAATTAGGTTTTCAAACAAACAATTGTGTTCTATGTGTTTTATTTTTCTGTCAGAAGAAGTATTCACAATGACAATATATTTATTGGGTGTCTGCAATGCATTGTGCACTCTGCTAAGTCTGGGTGTAAGAAATTAAATACAAGAAAATCAAGTCCGCTATGAACACTTTACCTGGTGATGAACCAAGTGAATAAACATATATTGTTAAATAACCTGTACAATGCAGAAGTGCATCAATGAGGTGCTGCAGACATATCACTTTTTGGAAGGGGTTGAAAGAAAGCATTCTGGAGGTGGTGGTATTTGAGGTGAGGTATCAGGTAAGTAGAATTAACTATGAAAAATGGAGTGATGAGTGAAGAAAAACAATAGGAAAAGGAGGAGATGGAATTGAGGGTATTCTAGGTAAAGGAACAGTGAAAGAGAACACAGGTGTGTGATAAGTATATGCTGTTGGCCCTCAAGGTGTGATCTTTGAACAAACTTTTGATCAGAATCACCTGTGTTGATGAGAAATGCAAATTTTCAAGTTGTCCTTAAGACTATTCAATGTGTCTCTCTCAGGGTACTCAAAAATCAGAATTCTAAAAGTACTGTCTGTTTTATTTGTATGCAAATTAAGTTTGAGTCTTTAGCTTAAGACACAGAAAGCACACACTTGCCCTCAATATAATTCAAAATAAACATTTTCCCCAGTCATCACTAATTTGGCACAAAAAGGACTCAGCATCTTCCAAGGATCAGGTGATTAAGAGTATTTAGGGACTTTTTTTTTTTTTAAGGAAAAATAATGCATCTGTATATGTGTACGGCAGAAACATGGAGGACTAAGAAATTTGAGGAAATATTCTGGAAAAATTCCTGCAAACATAATTCAGAAAGTATTGCTGAGTTCACAAGAAAGCAAAAGGAATCTCTAAGGAAAAATAAGTAAATTTAAAAACTAACTAGATAAATAATGATAGTGACTTAAAGCAAGAAGGAATTGCACACAGAGGAGACGATAGCCCTAGGGTAAGTGGCACCAGTTCTGGGAGTCACAGAAAAAACGTACAGTTTCTGTGATGTTAAGAGGCTGAATGTGAGGTGAAAAATCAATCTGGTTTGCTCAAAGGGAATAAAAGTAGTGGTAAGTCCAGGGTCACGCTCTTGCTCCCAACAGAACTCAAAGCAAAACTTCTCTGGAGTAAAAGGTACAGAATTCCCCAGATTAATTTTAAGAAAATATAATTCTCAACTCAAAATCACCAAATATACATGTCACCAGCAGTAAGAGTAATAACAATAACAACAATAATAACAGAACCAATGTAGACTCTAAGGAATTTATGTATTAAAGATAATAGAATAGATTATGAATTAATTATGCATGGAATGTTTACAGAAAAATATGAAATAAAAAATTCCACCAATATGACATCTATTCAACATTGTGCTATTGTTGCAAATCAAAATAACTCAAAATACAGTGTTAAAATTAGAAATATATTTAATGAAACAAATCAGAGACAGTAGAGATTCAACAGGTTTAATCACATGATATAAAGGTTTATTACTGGTGAGAGGCTCTCAAAGTCTATATTTAATTGAATTCAGAAAAGAGCTGTAAAGTATGTGCTTTGTGTAAAGCTTAATTCATGATTCTTAAGCACATGTTTGATCTTCCCTCCATGGTCTGCTGAGACCTGGTCACCACAGATTTTCTGACAAATAATTTTCCTTAAAAACGAAGACCAAAAATAGCTTGTGTAACAGGATCAGAACTGAATGCTCTGACCAGATAATGATCTCCTATGGTTGGTGAAAATAAGTAGCAAGGTGAAGCAGACACATTTATTTTCAAAGCAGGAGACTATTTTTTCAATCACAAAGTCCAATTTCATTTTTATTAGTGTTATTAAGAGAAAACAACTTATGGCAAGAAATCAAAAGTAAACAAACAACATTAATAAAAGCCCAGTGTTGTTGAGCTCTGTGGGCTGCTTCTGATTTAGGGGTTAAGTGTTCCTAGTTAATAATTACTCTAGTTAGCAAAAGCAAAATTAGAGAAGTCTAGAGTTTGCATGAAATTTTGCATTTAGATTTGTTATAAACTTTGCGCTTCAATACTGCTTTTCTTTAGGATTTATTTTAGTAGGTTTTAATGGCTTTCTGCTGCCATTGACTAATAACGGTGAGGTTTCACTTGTGCCTAATTAGAGATACAAAATGAACTTGCCCATTGCAAAACAGGCAAATCATCCAAGGTGACTGGACAGTCATTCTAAAAATGTTTGTTTTAAAATTTATTTTGAGTTTGCTGTCCTTCGTTTTGTCTCAAATACTGGGCAATTGCTCCAACTTTTCACTTCAGTGTTTGTGTAGATATAGCTCTTAGATAAAAGGTGCCCAGAGGGGCTTCCCGGGGGCTTCCCTGGTGGTGCAGTGGTTGAGAGTCCACCTGCCGATGCAGGGGACACGGGTTCAAGCCCCGGTCCGGGAAGATCCCACCTGCCGCGGAGCGGCTGGGCCCGTGAGCCATGGCCGCTGAGCCTGCGCGTCCGGAGCCTGTGCTCCGCAGCGGGAGAGGCCACAACAGTGAGAGGCCCGCATACTGCAAAAAAAAAAAAAAAAAAAAAAAAAAAGCCCAGAAATGCTGAGCAATTCTGAAATACAGGAACAAAAGAACAACACAATTCTTTCCCTAACACAGGTAGATGTTGTACTGAAAGACATTTTTTATCCTAATATCTATATTTCATTAATGTTTATCCATTGTTTTCACATGCTGTGGAATTTGGAAATGAATCCTTAGGTTTCTAAGAATCTAAATCAAAATGCTACAGTTCTCAGTGGTTTATTGTGAGGTGCATGAAGCAAAAAACAAGAGATATTTTCCATCCTGTAAGAAGATTCCACATGTCATCAGGCTGTTTTTGAAAAGGTATAATTATCCAACTTTCACACTCCACCATTAATTGCACAATTCTAAGAAACAGTTCATATTGAATCACTATATTGTTAACTTATGAATTTATTTTCAGGTCTTTACAATCATTTTGTGCATCTTTCAAAAAGTGCTTAATTTGGCTTTCATTAATACATGGGACCTTCGTATGCAGTGGTACTGATGTTTAAACTTACCTAATGTTAATAACTCACTTTCACCGTATCTCACTCTTATCCCTTCTTCGGATTTACTTGCCTTTGGCCATGTTCTCCCAATCCAGAAAGACCTCACTCCATCATTCAAATCAAATTCATCCTTCAACGTCAACTTGAGACCCACCATCTCCATATTATTCTCCTCATTGCTCTGACCTTGAAATCTCTCCCCTGGTCTATGGTGTTGACTTCACATTGTTGGTCAGATGGTTGCTGTGTTTGTGCCTGTTCCCACTAATTAAATTAGCACCTCCTCAAAAGTAGGTATTAGGTGAGTACTTGTTTTTGGCCCTCATAGCACGTAACACAGATATGGTCATATGTCATGATATACATAGTTGAAGAAGTGAACTGAATTAAATTGAGTGAAATATAATTGAATTGAATGGAGACATTTATTTTCCAGAATATTTGTAAGTTGTGTTTTCCAGATTTTAATTTCTAGAGTAAGTAATTTTCCTAACAGTAGGCATTTTTTATGATTTTTAAATTGATTCTTTCACCATAGGATCAAAGTCCCTAGAGAAATCCATAGCCAGAAAATATAGCAAAATAAGGAAATATTACACTGAGTGGAAAATCTCCTTTAGCTCAAACATCTGTACATATGTGAGATTTAGAAGTCATCTAGCCTTTTGTTTTTCTGATACTTGCCTGAGATGACCTTTTATAGGATATTAGTTATTCAATGCCTACTTGATGACCCTCATCTCCCTAATATACAGCCTCTGATATTTCAACCTTGAGTACAACTGAAAGCCAAAGGGGAGACTCCAGCTCTTGAAAGCTTTCAGTAGCTGATTTCTAATATTATGATCATAAGGTGCTTACTCAAGAGTCCTTTCATCTGAAGCTCTTTCAAAGGCAATATACACTAATTACTGATTACAGACAGAACAGCCACCATGCCATGATGCATTGTTTGTTTGTCCTTTTCTTTCTCTGTCCATCTCTCTTCTTTTTATTGTTCCTACTTATTTTTTTCTTTCTATGTCTCCCTATATTTATGTTGAAAATCTGAAAGAAAAACAAAACAAAAACAAAAAACCTTGTAATTCTATTCATGGACAGGGATGAGTAGAAGGACCAGAGAAATATTAGGGTCCCCTTTCTCTGGAATCCTTATCTATGCCAGTCCTATGAACAGTTAACTTACCCTCTCAAGGTTTCAGGTTCTTCTGTAATTACAATTGAATTTCGTGGTCTCATGTCATATTTATGCCCAGTGGTCCATGAGTCTAAGTTGCCATGTGTATAAGTATCCTCTAGGATAAGTCTTCAAGAAAGGTTTGCCCTTGGGAAAACCTGAAAGCTAGGTGGATTTATTTTTAGGGCTACCTTTCCCATTTATTTTCCAGACTCTTGTTCTGAAATCATTGTTCTGGTTGCAATTCCTGTTTGCTCTAATTCTGCCCAAGAGCCCATATATTACTATCAAAGCAGGACTCACTGTCTTTGAGCCACTTCCCATGTTTTCCTTCTTGAGTAACCTCCATCATAATTTCCCCATCTTTTACTTCTTGACATCAGGACAATTACAGAAACTTGCTAACCTAAAAATCTAATTTACAATAAAGTGATAAAATGTAAATTCCCATGGAAGAAGTTACAATGAAAGTATTACCAACCAGGCAGAGGGGAATCCCACAGACAACATGTTTTTCCCTAAGAACACAAACCCAGCTGGTGAATTTTCAAGTATTGTGTCAGACCAGTAGGAGAGCTAGTTTTGCTAACAAGTGTCTTCCCCTGAGGCCACTGACCTCTTCTTCTCCCAACAGATCAAATGGGTACATTTCTACTGTAGTCACTGCCTAAAGTGCTTTAGGATCTTTAATGCATGCAGGGAAGCCTGAAGGGCATAGTGCTCTCAGAAGCCTGAGAGCCTCTGAAAGGAGATATTGGAGTCAACTTTCCCCAGTTGAGAGACGTGCTTTTATCAGAGATATTTGTAGGGTAGTTAAGTGCATGAGCTTTGTAGACAGATCTGGGCACAAACCAAGCCGCAATGGCTCAAGGGGTCGCTTAAAGCTTTGAAAATTCTCAAATCTTTATTAGCTCTTTTCTCATAATCAAAACAAACCCAAATAAAAATACTAGTAAATACAGTATGTTTGTTATGCAAATGCAGTTTTATGACACATGTACCATCCAGTACACCAACCAGATTAACTCTGTCCTAAATAAAATCATGGAGCCACTGTTGAAATCTATATTTTAATTGGCTGCAATGCCCTGATCCATTTACTTGGAAACTTGCCATTTCAGTGCTGATAGGAAGATTGGCAACTAAGTACCAGGATCTACATCATTTGTTTGGAGGCTTTCTCTGGAGCAGAGAAAGTTTACTCTGACTATGGTTATGGGGAATTGCCACTCCTCCCAGCTTCCCTCAAGTAATAACTCAGCAGAACTGATATATACACATTCCAGTTCCCATCCACCTCGACTGGATAAGTCTGAGGAGAGTAGTCTGCTGTTTCCAAGAGTTCCCCCACAAGATAAATCTCCAGTAAAGGATAGTGATGGCTTATTAGATAAGGCACTTACTACTGACCACCTTCCCTTCATCTTCTCAATTCCCTTCTCCTCTAATACTATTCCCTGCACTTCACAGTTGACTACTTTTACTCAAATCTTTGACGGGTCTCTTTGTAAGGGAACACAAACTAAGACAGTCTGGACTTGTCAGTTATCTGGTGTGTGCCCTTGGGATTGTCACTTACTCTTAACCTCCATTTATTTATCTTTAAAATGGAAGCGACAATAATACCTGCCTGACAGATTATTTTGTGAGGACTTAGTAAAATAACATTTGTGAAGCATTTGACAAAATGAATGGAAATACGTGCTGAGTTCAGTGAACATTAGATTAGATGGTAATTACTGGCATAATTTCTCTCATGATTTGAAATTGGGCAAAATAATCTTACTAAGGCAATGCAGAAGTACCTTTAAAATATATGTATGGATGAAAATATGAACTATTGCTATGCTGTCTACAGCCACAGGTTTTTGTAGACTTTATTTATTACTTATATTATCCCTGCTCACTGTCTAATGGACATATTTAAGATGAGGGTTTTCCTTTGTGCACCCAACTGTACTGATCAAGGTATCAACCTCTGGTTTCCTTTGACCAAGGCTGAATAGGAAGCAACAAGTACTGCAATGTATCCCAAACTCTGATCTGTAAAGTTCCATATGCTTATGGAGGGAAATAGGGATGTCATGCTGGTCTTGTCAAAGACAAACAAAAGATATTGAACTGCCTATGAGTTCCATTTGTGTACTGGCTAACTCTCCTAAATTCGTAGGTCAGGATATGTTCAAATAGATGACACCTCCTGGAGTTCAGGAAAATAAATGGAAAGCCTCATTTCTGGTAAATTTATCCTGCTGATCTGTCTATTGTAAAATTACATTCAATACAATATAGTAGCACAACAATGGAAATAGTATTGGATAGTGAAAACTTTCAACAATTCTAAGATAGTGTATATAGTCCAAAGGTATGAATATGCGTGTTTACCTGTGAAAAAGTCATAATATGTTTACAGAAATTAACTGGCCCATTCAAACCTCTGTTACAAACCTACACTTGGTTGAAATACTGATTATTTTAATTGTGATTGTTGTTATAATTTGTTTGAATTATCCATGTAACTGTACCAATTTTCTAGAATATTCTTCTCATAGAGATGTGCCTATTAAAATGTCCAATCAGAATATATTTATAGTTGCATACAATTAAATTTATGTAACAGTCAAAGGCACATTCCCTTGAGAAACCACAAGGGTAAAAAATTATTTAAACATAAATTTCATTTTAAAATGCTGAACATTTATTAAGAGACAAGTTTTAAAACTAACAAGGTATATCATTTTGAATCAAATTTAATTTAGTTGGTCAGATTTTTGGCAATATGATTTTTAAAAACATTTGTAAAAACTTTAGTTTTGTAACAAAAGCAAATCTTCCCCAATTGTTTTCTAGAGTGCAGCACTAATCTGTATTGATGTATCTGGTACCCTCCCCACACCATATCATAATCTGATTGTTTTATACTCTCACACTGTTGAGAGAATTGACCTATTATTCTTTAATAAGAAACACTGGAGAAATAATGTGTGTGCACACACAATTCCTGTGGAGCATGGTACAAAGAGAGATGTGTGTAGGTCTGTTTGACGGAAATGAACAGAGATAAATCAGATAAT
>RJWK010007738.1:0-49171 GCA_004363435.1 Platanista minor | reverse complement strand
TTTTTTTTTTTTTTTTTGCATTTTATTTTTTTTTATTTTTTTTTATTTTTAACATCTTTATTGGAGTATAATTGCTTTACAATGGTGTGTTAGTTTCTGCTGTATAACAAAGTGAATCAGCTGTACATATACATACGTCCCCAGATCTCCCCCTTCTTTTCCTCCCTCTTTTATTATTTCCTCTATTCCAGTCTCTCCCATTCTAGTTATGTTCTGTTTTTTCTGTCTCTGGCTCTTCCTCTGGTTTCTCTTTTTATGCCTCCTTCCCTCGCTCTCCCTTTCTGTCTCTTCGCTGCTTCTCTTCGCTGCTTCTGTTCGTTTCCCCTCTGTCATTTTCTTCATTTTGATCTGTTTCCATTTCTGCCTCCTGTCCTGCCTGCCTTTCGGTTTCTGTCTGGCGGCCAGGTCTCTACACTTCACAACCAGGAGCTCTTCCCAAAGCAGCACAGTCTCTCTTGCCAACACGTGTCTTCTTTTACATGGAAGCAGAACAGTTTCAAGGGAGGTTTTTTCCTGGGCCTTGAGTTCTGTTTAGAATCTTCCAAGAAATCCTTTTTCCTCCTTTTATAGATTTATGACTAAAGTGTAATTAACCTACAGGGAACTCTGGCTAGAGCTGCAGGAGCGGGGAGCGGGCAAAAAGGAAGGGAAGACATCGGCCATTCTCCATCCAGACTACGGGCTCTGACCGAGGAAGACCCTTCTCCTGAAGCAATGCGGGGCAGGGGCAGGCAGGATCCTGGCACAGACACAGGTGAGAACTCAGTGTTGCCAATCATCTCATGGGACCCGGTTTTCTTCTTAGGAGGAATAACGGTGAAGAGCACTTTGGAGTTTGAGAGGTCAGGGTTCAAGTCCTAGCCCCTCTCTTCTGTCCCTGGCTGTGGGATTGGACAAATATCTCAGCCTCTCTGATCCCCACTTTTATCATATCTAAAATGGGACCTTCCTAATGTGGTTGCTGTGAAAATTAAATGAGAATGCTGAAACAAAACACTTCTGTCAGTCAAGGTTCAAGAAGAGAAGCAAAACAAGAAAGAGTGAAGTAAAACAAGGGTTTATTTTTATATTCTTTAAATTATTTTTTTATTGAAGCAGAGTTGATTTACAATGTTGTGTTAGCTCCTGGTGTACAGCAAAGTGATTCGTAAGTCCACCTTGTTCGTAAGTCCAACAAAGTTAGCCTAGGTACCCAACTAACACAACTGGCTATATAGTACTCTACTGTAATAGGTTTATACTACTTTTCACACAAATAATACATAAAAAACAAACCCAAAAAATAAAGAACACATTTTTAATCTTACAGTACAGTACCTTGAAAAGTACAGTACAGTACCAGTGACATCACCGCTGCTTTTACGCTTGCATCTGGACATCCTGGGCTTGAAATAAAGATACTGTACTACTGTACTCTATACTGTACTGTACAGCAAAGTACACAAAAGCACAACCACTTGTAGAGGACGCACGCACGTGACAATGTATGCCAGACATGTGAACTAACTTATGTGACTGGACATGTGAACGTATGTTCACATCTTTGAAAGTTTGCAAATTGAAGGTTCATATGTAGGCGACTTACTGTATTCTTTTTCATTATAGGTTATTACAAGATATTGAATATGCTTCCCTGTGCTGTACAATAGGACCTTGTTGTTAATCTTTTTTATATATAGTAGTTTGTATCTGCTAATCCCAAACTCCTAATTTATTCCCCTCTCCTTTGGTAACCACAAGTTTGTTTTCTATGTCAAACAAGGGCTTGATTTTGAGGATTTGGTCCCACACAGTGATGGGAGCTGGTTAAACAGTTTCTGGGAAGCCGTTGCGTCTGTGTCTTGGCTTGAAGTCAACAGGGCCAGCAGTCGAGAAAGAAAGACAGACATTAGCTGGAGGGCAAGGATAAACAGAATCTGAGCTGGACTACACAAGGACTTGTGGATCCATGCTCATCTCTCAATCCCTCATAGTGTCCGGCTTCGAGGATGTGCATGCCCTGATGGAGAAGCTGATGTCCTGTGTCCCAGAGCTCAACATGCTCCTGGCCCAAGAGGTGGGGAAGCAGGGGAGGAGAGCTGGTGAGAGGAACTTCTGCCCAGGTGCTGCCCCGCATCACTCCGGTGAGACTGCTGACCAGCAACTACATGCATGCACCCCGACAGCCCAGAGGACCGGTGCTGACCTTCTGAACCTAAACAGAATCTGGCTGCTGCTGCTTCCCTTCTGCCTTCCAAATCTCACGTAAAATGCCCTTTGTGGCCCAAGCTAATTATGCAGGGAAAGGAATTCTGGGAACCATAATTCCAGTTGAGCTAAACTCAGTACAAATACGCCACAGCAGCCCCACCACCACGATATATTGACCTCAGTATCTTCTCTCTTTTGAATTACCTAGCATGCATTTTGGGCCTGAAGATGGCTTCCTTGGTTGCCAAGTGTTTTAGAACTTTAGAGTAAATGTCATATTTTAAAATAAATATTTTTGCTTTCTATGTTTTTAAAAATTCTCCAAAAGATTCTAATGTACACCTGGGCATGGGGGTCATTCATCCATATAGAAAGTGACTGGGAGTAGTGGAGTTTACATAGCGCTGGCATATAGTAGGTGCTCAATAAATGCCAGGATCACAGGGATCCAAGTTCACACAACTGGTAAGTGACGGCTCTTCCATCTGACTACAACAAGCCCATGGTTCTGCTGTATCATGCTGCACCCTGAGAGGACGGAACAGGGAGTTGAGACATCGGTGAGCTTATGCCTGTGTCATTTCTGAGAAGGGATCTATGAGAGGCAGGGTCTCGGTATCCATCTCTCCATAGACTCTGCTTCCCTTCTCCCGCTGCTGCCATGGTGTACTCTGTTGGTAGTAGATTTTCAGCTCTGGGAATCTGGCTTGGGGCTGTGGCTGGGCTAACCCACTTCCCAGAGGCTAGGAGGTGGGAAAGAACTTGTCAGGCACAACAGTGACAGTGACAGACAGAAAGCTTGTCCTTCCCTTGCACAGCCTAGGAAGAAGTGGATTGCTATGGAGAAGCAAGTGCCCATCCAAGAAATATACTTCCCAGGTTCTTTCGCATGAGGTGGGGCTGAGTGACAAGTCCTTGCCAATGACATGTGCATGGACATGATGTGCATCTTTTTCTGGCCCAGGAGCTTAAGAAGAAGGTAGATCTTCTCCGCTTATTTCCCCATCTATTGGGGGGTGAGGGGGATGTCAACAATCCTTGTGATCTTGGAAGGCAGAGCCTTCAATATGTGACCAAGTGTAGCATAGTCCCCCACTCTCAGCAACCAGGAGGAGCACCTGGATTGAGTGAACAGTTACCCAAATGGGAAATGAACATTCACTGTGATAAGCCATTGATATTTTGGCTTTTGTTACAGCACTTGGCATTACCGTAACACAGTGGTTATGGTACCAGTGGTTCTCAAAGTGTGGTCCCTGGACCAGCAGCACCAGCATCCCCTGGGAACGAGTTAGAAATGCACACTCTCAGGTGCCACTTTAGATCTACTCAATCTGAAAACTCTCAGGTGAAATCCAGCCATCTGTGTTTTAACGAGGCCCCTAGGGGATTCTGATGCACATTCAAGCTCGAAACATCCTGCCCTAATCTAGCACCTTTTATTTATAAGTCCTGAAAGGAGAGCCAGACTCAGGACCTTCCCCATTGCTACCCTCGCAGCCTTCCACCCTCGCCTTGCCACCCACCTTACCCCACCCTCACCTCCCCCGGGCCTCTTGCAGAGCAGAGCGGTGACACGTGCTATAATTCTTGAAATGAAGACAGTGCAGCAAAATGGCATCCTCAGGAGATAACATTAATTTCTCCCTCGTTTTTTTCATTCTCTCGACTAGTGTTGGACAGTAGACTGAATCACAAGCTTTTCTTGGGGAGCTACAAAGTACAGTTTGGATCAACAGCCCCGCAGGTGGGTTTTATTACCGCCCGCCCCCACCAGTTTTAGAGATGCGCAAACTGAGATTCCAAGAGGGCTGATGAGTGGCGGGACCAGGATCCAAGCCTGGTTCTCTCTGCCTCCACTTTCCACATTCTTTTGGCACTGTTATTACTCCCACATCTGCGCGTTCCAGAGGGTTGGCCTTTTGCAGACAGAGCTCACCAATTTCAATCTCTTTGCACCTAAGGAAGAATCACATCAGGCATCTAGCCCATTCGGGGAACATTTGCTTGTTACACATTTCTGAATGTGTTAGGGGTTTATGTTTGCTTGTGGCTGTGACTGTGACTTCAGTACATCCTCAAAGACTGAATGGATGGGTTAATTAATTAATGGGCAGCTGTGTAGCTTGCTTGAACATTTCATCTAACTTTGCATATCTAGAAACTTCTCGGATTCTCACACGGAGAAAACACTTTCAGCAGAGAAGCTGGCACCCAGCTGCAACTGTTTCGTGGCTAGGCACACAGACCTGATCTTTGTGGGCTATGAACGACATAGTGTAAGTTAGAGCAGCGGGTCTCAAACTTGAACGTGTGTCTGAATCACTGGTAGGGCTTGTTAAGACACAGATTGCTGGGACACCTCCACCCCTCCATCCCTGCCAGAGTTTCTGATATAATAGGTCTGGGACTGGGCCAAAATTGCTCATTTCTAAGCAGTTTCCCAGGTGCTGCTGCTGGTTGGTCTTGTAACCACACTTGTAGAGCTACTGGGTTGCAGTAATGCTAACTGTTATAAGAAACAAATTCCCACATATCAGTGGCTTAACCCTGTAAGAGTATACTTTCCTTTCATTAACAGGGAAATGGTTGAATATGTTGTGCTTTTGTGTATGATACAGCAATTGGAAAGAATCAGATATACATGGAAGGATCTGGAGTGTAATCTTGGGTCTGTTGCCTGGGAAAAGCAATTTGGCAAGTAATTGATATAATAAATTTGTAAAACAAAACAGAAATGGAAAATAAAATAAAACAACCCATCTCCCCAAACCTCGAGCCCTATATATGTTTTATAAATATAGTAAAAAAGTACATAAAATGATACGAGTCTATTAAGACAGGGGTGCTTCTGAAGGTTAAGGGAGATTATTAGCTTTCTAGTAGCATTTCTATATTACTTAAAAGGATGTGATTTTAGGAATAATGAAATGCCATGAAATAATGAAAACTCAGCTCGTAAAGGGATAGACTTCCTCCTGCTTCGTTTTTCAGCATGTGTAACCCCCTATGGGAGTGTGGGTCTGAGTTTCTCTTGTCTACAGGGCACATGCTGTTGGAACTCACGATGGTTTTGGTGAATGAATGATCACATTAGTGACCATAAGCAAGGCTGAGACTCTTGCTTCTTGGGATCTGCACCCATGGAGCAAACCATCCGGGAGGCTCCAGATGGGGATGCATTGAGGGGCAGCTACTGCAGGGTGTCCTCCAGGATGTCCTGGCTGTAGATGAGTGAGAATTGCATCAGTACAACCTTCCTTCTTGGTTCAAGCCTCCGGGGGACCCCGGAAGTTCATTCCTGAAACTGAGGGTGGAGTATTTATTCAACCCTGACGGGCTGGGAAGTATTTTTCCAGAGGAGGGAAGTGAAAGTCAGACTCATTAGACATCAAACTCAGAGTCCTTGGGCCTGAAGGATCAGATCCAAATAAAGCCAGGGCAGGATTCAAGAGTCTGTGCTCTCAGGCTGCAGTCTCTTCGTCTTTGGTGAGTGGCTAAGCTGGTCCTAACAAGGGGAATTAGAGACTGGCTCCCTGGGGTTAGGGGTGAGGATGCTGTCTTCATACTGGCAGGGCTGCCTTCAAGGGTCACTTAATTATAGCTCTGGGCTGATCCTGGTGGCTCCTGGGCATGGGGACCTAAGACCATGTGTTGAGGTCTCTGTCACCTTTCCTGGCTGCTGGAGGTCCAAGAGAATGCATTACGTTGTGCAGCCATGCCTGGGGTCTGGCCCCTTATACATTTGGGAAGGGCAAACCAGCTTGAGGGCCATTTGCAATTATCTAGTGAGGAAGCAGGAGGTCAGTTCCATGATCCATCCCACAAGGTCCACAGGAAGCCCTTTTGTGGGAATGCAATTCATGAACTACTTGATTCAAGCTACTTGGCACAGGGGAGTGAGCACTGAACAGGAAATTTGGATCCCAGTTCTGCCACTTTGTAGTCATGTGACAACAAGCCAGTTTTTCTGCTTAGTTGAAATATTAGAGATATTACCTGATTTCATCTTCACAACAGTCCTATACAGTTGTTGTAACCATCTTTCACCACCCACATTTGCAAATGGGAAAACAGGCTCAGAAGATCTCAGTGCAAGCATTGTCAGAGTTAGACCTGATCCCAGGCTCTGTGCTGATATTTTCTGTACTGGAATTTTCATACTTTCTTCCTTAACGTCTTTGAATGTCACCTCAGGGTTCATCTATAAAATCAGTTTGTATTAGTCCGTTTCCAGCCGGGAAGTGAGAATTGCACTAGGTCTTTCAAACAGAGGGAATTTAATACAGGGAATTGGTCACACAGGTGACTGAAGAAGCTGAGAGACACTCCAGATGTAAGTAAGAGCAGGAAGCTGTTACCACCCTTAGGGCTGGAGGAGCAAATGGGAGAAGGTATTGCTATTAGATCCCAAGAGCAAGGCCATCAGCAGAAGCTAAAACCATGGAGATTTATGCCCAGTGCAAGGGGGTGCCATGGAGAACATGTTATCTTGGCCAGAGATGCTGCAGGGAGCAGAGAGAAAGGGAGAGACATACTTGGTTTCTCTCCTCCAATCTTCCTCTAGTCCTTCTCATTGGTTGAAACTATGGGAAGCCAGAGGACAGGGGACACTGGGGAGGGTAGTTCCCAGAGCAGAGCAGGGGAAGGGTACAAAGTACATCTGAGACCAGATGGGCAGTTGATCACCTCAGGGGTGAGGGTTGTTGGGGGCACTGAAGAACATTGTGTGGAACAGAGCATGACATTGGGTGGGGCACACTGTGTGTGACCAGCCTGGCGGATTACTGGCTACCGCTCTCGTTCTACTGCCAGGAAATGGAGGTTAAAGACTGTGTTTAGTTCCTTGGCTGCTGAGCCTACTTAGGGTACAAGAAATCTGTTTAAAAGAGACACAGAAGGAAGGCAGTCAGTTCCACAGCCAGCAAGGAACTTGCCATAGACCTGACCTGCTAAATTCTTCCCAAACTTGGCTCCAATCATGCAGGCTCTTCCTTTATTCTCCATGCTGCTCCCTCTGAGTGAGTGTCCTGGGGATGGCTGGGAAGTACTGGCTGCCCCGTATTCTTCCAGTTAGTGATGGGACCCTGGCTGGAAAATGTAGAGGAGAAGTCACAGAGGGCATGAGATCTGGGTCTGAGACTCAGATATTCCCGAAATTCCTTGGAGACTTTCAGGCTTGGGACTGGGGGCATGTGCTATTTATTCTCCTCTGCTTACATCTAACCATCATAACATTCATCCGGATGGCAGATCTGTCCCTGGTAAATTTTTGGTCAAACCAATTAGGGTCGATCTATGACCTCCTTCCCTCCATCCTTCATTCTTTTCCTCTGTTCTTCCTTTCTTTTCTCTCTTCCTTTTTGCCTCCCAATAATCTTTGATCATTTATTATATGCCAGGTATTCTGCTGTGTAAACAATGAAAATACAATGGTGAGTAGGGTAGCTTGAAAAAAGCATATATATATTTGAAATTAAAAAACCCATTTCTAAATAAGTCATGGCTCAAATGAGAAACCATAAAGTATGTAATATAATTAAGATTTATAACTGAATAGTAATAAAAATTCTACTTATCAAAACTTGTAGAATGTATCTAAAGCAATATTTGGAGTGCTATTTCTAGCCTTGAATGCTCAGCATGAACTTAAGAAGATAGGAAAGCAATAATAGATCAAACCCCAAAAAAGGTTTAGTAACAGAAGAAGGAAATAACAAAATGAGTGCAAAGGTTAATAATATAGGAAACATTAGGGGGGATCAACCTGTCAAAAGCTGACTCTCTGAAAAAGCGAGAAATGAAAAAGAGGGCCTGACTACCTATACAGCAGACAGACAACACCCATAACAAGATAATATGTGAATAATTTTATACTGAGATATTGGAAATCATTTTGAAAGAGTTTGGTAAAATGAATTTACCATATCCGACTCAAGAAAAGAAAAACCCAAATAGACCTATACTCAGGATCTTCTTATTCCAGATAAAATTTATGATTTCTATTTTATGAATAAGAAAATTGAGGCTCAGAGTAGTAAAGAAAGTGGCCTGAGTCTATGGGTTGGAAGCCGTGGAGACAGACCCTGACGTGGATGCCTTGGGATTTTCCCTCTGGTGGGGGAACTTAATCCAGGGAGGCCTCTGTTGAGAAACTCCCCAGGGATGCCTGCTATTGGGGTTGCTCAATTACCAGACACTTTAAACGCACCTCTAGGAGAGGCATTTGGCACCTGAATTTCCCCTGGACTTTCTTTCATCATCTCCAATTAGTGGACGCCCACAGCTGCCCTGCCCCCCTCCGAATCCTCCTCTACTGTCCATGTGAAAGGAGCAGGGCTGTACAGCCCAAGCCTCAGCCCGGGGCCCTTTGACTCAGCAACCTCCCAGGCCCAAGAACGCCCAGTGCCTGACTCGGTGCCTGCAGTTGCAGCCCGGGCCTTGGAGCCAGGTTGCCTCTCATAGGAGGCAGGTGGCAGTCTGCCTTGGAGTGTGGGTGGGTGACAGACTCCCACGGTCGGAGGCCTGCAGGAAACCTGCATCTCGTGGATGGGACGTGAGCCTTGAAATGGAAATTGTGGTGTTGGGAGGTGAAGACCCATTGGTTGGCCTTCACCTTGATAACCCTTGTGAAGTGGTGTCTATCATCTCTGTTTTGCCTGCTTTCAACTCTTCTATTGAGACTATCACCTGTCCTTCCCTCCTTGGAGTTGTGGTGGAGTTGCCAGGGACAGAATCCGACCATCCCTGGCCACATGTGCCAAGCCAGCCCGAGCTCTTCCCTCAGTTTTGATGTACAGATATTCTCTCTTTCCTCTGGGTTTGCTAAGTGGGAATGATGTAAGCCTGGAGTTTTGTGGGTCCTAGTGATTTGTTCCCAGGGTCATATGTTTCTATAAAATTTGCAAAAGTAAGATATTTTTAACTGAAATAAGTTAAGGCTACTGTATTTTCTCTCTGACTTCTGTACTATCCACTGTCCCTCCATCTCTTACTGTAAGAGTGGCTCTGGGGACCTGGCTAAGAGTGAGCTGGGGATACACTTAGCTTGGGTTTATAGTTATGTGACTTGCAGTCTCTTCTATGTATAGTTGAGTAATGGCCAGTCATTCCGGTGTGGAAATCTCCTCCAGGGAAACTTGAACCACCTACTGTGCCGATTCACATGTGACATGTGATGTGTTGTGACATGAAGGTTTGGGACCAGAGGCTGTGTCATGACATGAACGTGTCCTGTGGCATCCAAAGTATGGAGGAGAAACCGAGTTTGAAATATACAGAGCCAGAATCTAATCAGTGGAAAATTCTCACAAGTCTCGGAACTCAAATGTGAAAAAACTTGATAAAGACCTTGCCAAGTTTTGGGATCTTAGCTCCCCAACCAGGGATCGAACCTGCATCCCCTGCATTGGAAGGCGAACTCTTAACCCCTGGACCTCCAGAGAAGTCCCCTCAATAATAAAAAAATTTTTGATCAACCATTGATAATAAAAAATTGTTGTGATATTAGTGACGTGCAGAGACAAAGAGAATGAAGCCAAAGTACATAGGGAAAAAGTATAATAGATGTATGTCAGGTGGTTAATTAATGCACAATATGGACGTTTTTCTGGATGTGGCAATGTCTGTGATACTTGTCAGCTTTTTAAAAGTTGTAATTAGTTGTGATTTCTTTTCGAAATGAATTTTGTGCCTAAATTTTAATTAATTTGTTTATTTAAAAAATCATATTTATTGAGGTATAACTTATACACAACGAAATGCACACACCTAAGGGCACAGTTTGTCAGTTTTGACAAATGTACGTACCCTTATAATCACCGCCTCCCCAGTCGAGCTATAGAACATTTCTGTCACCCCTAAACTTTTCCCTCCTCCTCATTATGTCAACTTCCCTGCATGTTCCTGCCCCAGGTAGCCATTAATCTTCTTTTTATCACTCTAGATTTTGATTGTTCTAGAACTTTCTATAAATGCACTAAGTACCCTTTGATATCTGCCTCTTACTGGGGGGAGATGGCTCAGCATTGCATGTCATTTTCTGTTATTCACAATTTTGTATTTTTTTTTCTTAAATAAGACGTCGCAATTTGGATACACCAGATCCAGCCCTGCTGCTTCACCCACCCTCTGGGTATGGGAGAAGGCCCCTCCAGGACTATAAAAATCCCATGTACACGCCTGAGTCCGTGCCTTGAACACTCTGTACCCTCTGCCTGGAATGCCCTTCCCTCCTGATTCACCTGGAGGATTCTGGCTGATCTGTCATTTTCCAGGTCAAAAGCTTCCTTCCTTCTGGAGTCTTTCAGAACTTTCTCTGCCTTAGGAAGCATTTGGCTTATATTTCTCATGAATGCTCATCGTATTGTCTTATATTGGAATTGATTTATTTTTGTCCATCTCTCCCTCTAGAGTCTGAGGTTTCTGCTAGAGATTTTGATGTGGGAGGTGTGTTGACCAACATGTGACACCCACTCTTCTCTGGCCTGGGCTCACACTAAGTCAGCAGGTTGCCTTATTCAGAGCAACAAATGTGGAAGGAAAATGGGGGGAAAAGAAGTGAAAGTGAAACTCATCTTCATCTCTTCAAAACAAACAATTCCCTCTTCTGTTGTAGCCATTTCTCTTTGGTTTCTCACCAAATTTATCGGGGACGGGGCACTCACTGTCCACCCAATGGGACTGGAGTGAACCCGTCATGTGAGGAACCTCAAAGGAGGCTCTGAGCTACAGCCCTCCTCTGGAATGATGTCCCCCCAAAAGATATGTTCAAGCCGTAATCCCCAGAACTTGTGACTATGACCATATTTGGAAATAGGTTCTTTTCAGATATAATTAAGAGAGGGATTTTGAGGTGAGAACATCCTGGATTCGGTTGAACCCTCAATCCAATGACAGATGTCCTTATAAGAGACAGAAAAGGAGAAGACATGGACAGACACAGGACAGAAGGCCATGTGAAGACGGAGGCAGAGACTGTGATGCTGCCATCAGCTAAGAAACCAGGAGCTGGGAGAGCCAAGGACAGATTCTCTGCTGGAGTCTCTGGAGGGAGCACGGTCCTGCGAGCATCTTGATTTCAGACTTCTGGACTCCAAAACTGTGAGAGAAGAAATTTCTGTTGTTCTTAAGCCACCAAGTTTGTGGTAAGTTGTGTGGCAGCCCTAGGAAACTAATATAGATTTGCCAGACTTAAAGGATTACATATATGAAAGTGACATAAGCCAACTGAGATGTGATAGAAAAACTCTATGGATCTGTAGTTTCAGGTTTGTCATGAAGAAGCAAAACTCCAAAGGGCTTTTCGAGCATTTCAAACTATCCAGACAGCAGGGTGCAAGGACCCTATTCTTTTATAAATAATTTTTTTGGGGAAAGTAATTTAAATAATTATTGAAATAGTGGAAACAATCTGAATTAAGTAAGAAGAAACCATTTT
Organism: Platanista minor; assembly: GCA_004363435.1. Classification (NCBI taxonomy): domain Eukaryota; kingdom Metazoa; phylum Chordata; class Mammalia; order Artiodactyla; family Platanistidae; genus Platanista; species Platanista minor. Next base: position 37,542 of record RJWK010007738.1, on the reverse strand, counting down.
CACCCATCAAATTGACAAATATTAAAGAATATAGTACCTAGTTCTTACAGGATATGGAAAAAAAAAGAAATTTTAATACTCTTGGTAGGAGTCTAAACCTCCTGAATTTGTCAACAGATAGGAAACATCTTAAATAAAAACATATTCTTTACCCAATCAATTCCAAGTCTCAGAATTTATGCTAAGGAAATATCAGAGAGGTAAATAATATAAAGACATATTCAAGGTTATTCATTATGGCACTGTATGAATAATGGGAAATTAGAAACAATATGTCTTGAAAGTGGATTGGTTAATATATACTGGTACAAAAATAGAAAAATGCAGCCCTTAAAATTGAGATTATAGGACTTCCCTGGTGGCGCAGTGGTTAAGAATCTGCCTGCCAATGCAGGGGGACATGAGTTCGAGCCCTGGTCCGGGAAGATCCCACATGCCGCGGAGCATGCGGACAAAAGTCTCATGCGGACAAAAGTCTCATGCGAAACACAGCAAATGTGCCTGTGTGCCTCTTTGGTCCCTGGCTGAGCAGTGCAGATCCTGGAAGAACAGAGGAGTCCCTCTGCCCTCCTTGCAGGCAGATGGAGTTGGTATTGGCCCAGGCTCAGGATGTTGCCTGGTCCCTACAGCCCTGCCTTCATGGTACGCCTGGATCCAAGTCTTCTCTTTGCTAATCATTCAAAGAAAACTCTACCTGCACTTGGCCGCTGTAGGAGGGGCAGGGCCAGCAGGTGGAACCGGAAGACAAGCAAGAACTGGTCTTTATTTCTTCCCTGGAGTCTGGCCTGAGTCTCCCAGGGTCCCTGTTGTTCCCCTGTAGGCTTTGGGGCATCCTTTCCCTAGGAGCACCTGAGTTATGCTTGAAGTGACCAGATATCCCAGTTTGCCCAGGAACAGTCCCAGTGTGATCACGAATAGTGTCTCCTTTGACTCTCAAAAGTACCTTGGTTTGGATAACAAATTACATTATCATTGGAGTTTTAGTGCACAGTGTGATCTATCATATCTGATTCATAATATGAAGAAAAATAATTGTTGCTACCATTTATTGAGTGCACACCATGTGCTGGTTGCCTTACACATAGGTTTAATTAATTCTTACAACTGTCTAGTGACTAGACTCTAGCTGATGTCTCAACAGTCACCTCAAGTCAACTCATCCCCAACTAACCCCAACCTGCTCTCTCACCCTCCCAACCTTCCCCTCTTTGTGGGTGTTCACTCCCGGTACGTGGAACCATGAGGTTCCTGGGGGCCCAGGCTGGCAATCTGACGTGATCCTTGGTCACTCCTCTTCCCTCGTCTCACTTCTAATCAGGCCCCAGGTCCCACTGATTCTACCTCTGTAACATCACCCTATACTCTAGCCACACAGACCTTTCCATTTTGAGAGCTCTCCACGGTGTCTTCAACTGCAGGACCTGACACTTGCCATTCCCTTGCCTACTTCTGCAAAATTAATGCCTACATTTTATGGATTTCAGCACACTCTTAACTCGATCTGTAATTCTGGTAGGGTTACCTATTAAACAGGCTGAAACACGCTTTACATTTCTTTGGGTGGTTATTTGGATGATGTCTGTGGACCCCACTAAATTGTGAGCTTGTTAAAGTAGGAACCTTGTCTGTCTTGCTCTCTGTAGAATCTCTGGGACATAGAGACTATCTGGCAAATGGAAGGTTCTCAGTAAGTGTTTATTGAAAGCATAGTGCTTAAGGGCATCCACTTTTCTCCATTCCTCTGCCCCTGCTCACCTGGCTGTCTGCCTCTGGCTGGCCCCTAGCTCACACATGACTTCTCCAATCCATTCTGTACCCAGAGGGAGCTCATAAATGAGCCTGTGTCTCTCCTCTACCTAGACTCATCAAAGGCTCCCCATTGTTCCTGGGATAAGGCCCAAATTCCTAAACAGAAGTTTTTTGTTCTGGTTCAAGCTGCCCTCCTGACTTTCTATGGATGGGTCAGCTGTGTCTCATTTCTGGGTTTTTGCAAAGGAATTCACACTTCCATCCTATTTATACCTGGCTAACTCATCTTTCAGCTCTCAGTTGAAATATCCTGTCCCCTGGGGGCTTCCCTCAGTGCTCAGTTGGGGTCAGACAACTCCTTGGTGTTCTCACAGCGTTCTCCAACCACAGGGCGATCATGGGTTACTGTCTCTTTAATTTTTTTTTTTTTTTTTTTGCTGTACGCGGTCCTCTCACTGTTGTGTGGCCTCTCCCGTTGCGGAGCACAGGCTCCGGACGCGCAGGCTCAGCGGCCGTAGCTCACGGGCCCAGCCGCTCCGCGGCATGACGGGCCCAGCCGCTCAGCGGCATGTGGGATCTTCCCGGACCAGGGCATGAACCCATGTCCCTTGCATTGGCAGGCGGACTCTCAACCACTGCGCCACCAGGGAAGCCCAGTTACTGTCTCTTTAACTGTCACTTTTCCCCCACCAGAGTCCTCAGGTCTGGTGTACTCATGTTGTGTTCAAGTGTGTTGTATTCAAGTTTCCAACACTCTTCATCACATGGGAGGAACTCAAAGAATATTTGTGAAACGAATGAATCATCCCCTTTTTTTTTCGGCTGTGCTGTGCAGCATGAAGGATCTTAGTTCCCTGACCAGGGATCGAACCTGTGCCCCCCGCAGTGGAAGTGTGGAGTCCTAACCACAGGACCACCGGGGTGTTCCCTGAATTATCCCTTTTTGAAAGGTAAGAAATCTCAGGTAAAGAGAAGGGGGGCATCCTTGATGAATACCATACAGCTAGCAAGTGAAACGTGAACACAAGTTTCAAGCCCAGGACAGTGTCATGCTGTTGTGGGATGAACTGTGTTCCCCGCACCGCCCCCCCAAAATTTGTATGTTGTAACCCTAACCCCTAGCACCTCAGAATGTAACGGTATTTGGAGATAGGGTCTTTAAAGAGGTAATTAAATTGAAATGAGGTCATTAGGGGAGGCCCTAATTCAATATGACTGGTGTCTTTATAAGAAGAGGAGATTACGACACAGACACACAGAGGGAAGACCACGTGAGGATACAGGAAGAAGACAGCCATCTACAAGCCAAGGAGAGAGGCTTCAGAAGGAACCAACCCTGCCAACACTTTGATCTGGGACAACTAGCCTCCAAAACAGTAAGAAAATAAGTTTCTGTTGTTTAATTAACCCCATCTGTATACTTTGTTATGGCAGCCCTAGCAAACTAATATACATGCCTAAGAGCTTTCCCCTCTGTGCCACATTTTAATTGTCTAGAGCAGAACTGTCAAACAGAAACACACTGTGAATCACATATGCAATTTTAAATTTTCTAGTAGCAACATTAAAAAAGTTAAAAAAGAGGTAAAATTAATTTTAGGAATATATTTTATTTAACCTAATATCTAAATCTAATATCTAATCTAAAATCTGATCATTTTAACATGCAATCTGTATGAAACATTATTAGTAAAATACATTACATTCCTTTTTTTCATAGAAGTCTTTGGAGTTTGGTGTGTATATTACATTTATAGCGCATATTAATTTGAATTTGTTACATTTCAAGTACTTAATAGCCACATGTGGCTACCATATTAGACATCACAGGGGTAGATAACCCCTTCCTTTCTGTACATCACTCTTTAAAAAGAAAGGTGTTTTTTTCTTGATAATATATGATCATTGTAAACAATTCAAAAAAATTCAGCAAGTCTGCTTGGGAATATCATTCCTGGAAATTTTGTCTTTGCCTCAGCTTTAGCAATTCTAATAGCTGGTTTAGTTGTTCTTCACAGGACTAAGCTGTTTGGGCATTTTGGCCATTAGTTTCCCCCCTGGCATTAGACGGTAAGCATCAGATCCAGAATGTTTCTGTGCCTCCAGAGAAAGCTTTTCTGCCCCTCACCCCCTCAACCACATGCCTCTGCTAACTCACTTGGAAATCCAGAGACCACAATACATTGCTATATGGCTTCATCCCCCAATCCTTGACCACAGGCTGCATCTCATATGTCTCTTGGATGACTGTCTCTGCCAAGTTTGAACCTAATGCCTCTCTGACCCAGTGTAGGTCTGTTCATCCCAGCCTGTTCCTCACCGCTGGTTCCCAACTTGTACAGGTGAACGTTTCTGTGACCTTGAAGGGCTACCCCGGGCGGGGGACCCACCATGCTACCTACGCTGTCCCCTCAGCCAGGCCCCTTGAAGTTGACTTGCTGCACTTTCCATTGTGCTGGGAGCAGAGAACTCATTTCATGGAGGGAACTCAGCAGCTGCAAAAAGCAGAGACTCAGGGCATCAGGTAGTTATCCTCAGACCTCTCAGCTACCCCAGCACTTTCCCTAAGGGCATCTATGAACATGCTGTGGCTCTGTGGTTGAGAGTGTGGTCTCGGGCATCAGATAGACCTGCTTTCTAATCCTGCTCTGCCAGTTGCTGACTGTATGATTGTGCATGCTACTTTCACTCTCTGGGCTTCATCTGTAAAGTAAGAGCAATAGCAATAGCATGTACTTTTTCCGGCTTTGTAATATAGTTCTGATGCAGCTTACAACTAGATAGCTCTATATACCATAAGGCGCATAGCATATTACCTAGTACATGGAAAGCTCTCAGCCAATGATGGGAAAGGACCAAGCACGCCAGTCCAGCTCCGTACCATAAGACTGTTCCACTGATGTTTGGGTTCTTAAGTTACCAATGACAGAAACCCAATTATAGGAGCTTAAGCTGTCAAGATTGGATGATTGATTACGAGGGCCCAGGGCTGTTTTACAGAATGCAGCCTGGCCTCAGGGAGGGACTGCCACCATATATGTAGCATTCTGGGACCTGGGAGCCCTCTCGTTCTGTCTCTCACTTCTGCTTCAGGGTCTGTACCTCTTCCCTTTTTCTTTCTGCAGGCCAGCATTTTCTGCTTCTCTGGCCACACATTGGCTGAGCTCCAGCTCCTCAAGATGTCTTCCCTTCCAGTGACCAGCCTAGCGTGTGCTGCAATTCCCAGTCCTGGGAGACAGATGGGGTTGACCTGCTTTGAGTCAGGTGTTGACTTCTGTTTCACTCAGCTGTGACCAAGAGGGAAAGGCAGATAGTTCAAGCGTGCTTTTTTTTAAAAAAAATGTTGTATTTAGTTGGAAGAAATAGATGGACACGACTTGGTGAACAAAGTGATCATATCCTGGTGGACAAGGTGCATGAAGATGCAGACTTAGTAAAGAGCAAAAAACTGTAGTTTTGACTCCGGTGACTACAAGAGAGGGAGAAAAACTCAAGTGGGGCTTAGAAAAGTTGACTCCACGTCAAGAACTGAGACCCTGTGGAGAGCGGCTCAACCGTGGAGTTTTAAGGGAACCACTAGGCCTGTGTCTCAGGTACTGTTCGTAACTGCTGTCCATTCACTCCAATTTTTTGAGTGCACTGGGGATACAGTAGTGAGCTCACCCTCACAGACCAGTTTCTTCTGTCGATGTGGTTGTACAAGAGGAAATAAACCAAGCATTTGTAGGGCCCCACTGTTGTCTCACACTTCCTACTTGAAAGCACCATTTCAGGAAAAACAAAACAAACAAAAACTGGACCTAAAGAAGGTGGAGGTCATTTTCTTGGTGATTCTGGAAAACTAGCTATAGTCCCAATCGACTGTGGCACACTTTTGCTTTATCTCCTTACTCCTCTTGGTATCCACCGCCAAGTCACATTCACCCAGAAGAGACAGGAAAGGAGGTAAGGGAGTGTGATATTGTGATTTATAGTAAGAAATACATATTTGGTCTTCATCCCAGGTTCTGGCACAGAGCTCCTAAGACCCTTGGAATTCTTAAGTGATAGGAGTGAAAAAAAAGTCTTGATATTCATCACAAGCTCATTTCAACCACACCTGAGTTCATGTTAATGAAGGGACCTTTGGAAAGCACCTGAAGATGGGGGCTGGTTGCCAGGGGAACCAACTGTATGATTAGAGGATTGGAACTTTCACTCCCACCCCTCTGACCTCTGGGGAGGGGGGAGGAGCTGGAGATTGAATTATTTGCCAGTGACCAATGATTTGATCAGTCATGCCTATGTAATAAAGCCTCCATAAAACCCCAAAAGAATGGGGCTCAGAGAGCTTCCTGCTTGGTTAACATGTCAAAGTGCTGGGAGAATGGCTTGCTGGGAAGAGGGCATGGAAGCTCTGTGCCCCTTTCCCCATTCCTTGCATTATGCATCTCTTATATCTGGCCATTCCTGAGTTATAGCCTTTTATAATAAACCAGTAATCTAGTAAGTAAAATGTTCCTCTGAGTTCTGTGAGCTGCTTTAGCAAAATTAATTGAACCCAAGGAGGGGGGCATGGAAACCTCTGGTCTGTAGTTGGTTGGTCAGAAGCACAGGTGACAACCGGAACTTGGAATTGACATCTGAAGTGTGTGTGTGTGTGTGTGTGGGCAGTCTTGTAAGACAGAGCCTTTAACCTGTGGGATCTGACACTATCTCCAGGCAAACAGTGTCAGAATTGAGTTGAATTATAGGACACCCAGCTGGTGTTGGAGAATTTCTTGGTAGTGTGGAAAAACACACACACTGGAGGGAGTCAACAGTATCTGAATACCTATCTTTGCTGGGTCTAATTAATTCAATCTGGATTCTGGGGCCAAGAATGGACTAAATCAAGTAGTCTCTCCCTTAAGGAATTCCATTTGTCAGAGCTAAACATTCCAATAGCAGACAGAATTCTTAAGGTTTTCGATAGCTATGACTGAAAAAGGTCCTTTGGGCAAGTTGGTGTTTACTTTCTTTGAACAGTGTATCTGCACCATCAGAGCAGATGTGACTCCAGTAAGTGGCTGTAGATGACCTCTGTTTTGGGAGCTCAGTTGAACCAGTCAATTCATTCATTCAAAGAACCCAATCCATATTAACTGAGCATCTTCTGAGTATAAGGCTTTGTTCTGTATGCTGAGGATACCATGGTGATCAAGACAGGCAAAGCCCTGTCCTCATGGAGCTTACATTCTAGATGAGGAGCTCACATTTTTGTGGATTTGATACATAACTAGTAACCTGGAACAAAACCTGGGACATAGAAGTCATTAACTCAATGGATATGTGCTTAATTCGTTGAATGAATGAATGAATGGGCTTATTGACTGAATGGGAATTCTGAAACATTGTAAACTATCAAGGATCCTCAGGATTGGGCCTTTTCAGGGTACAGTCCTTTTTGATTTTTGAAATCACCCTTGTTAAACCACTGTGTCAGTAGGTAGGTACAGATACTTGCATATTATTTGTAGTGGTTATGGGCAAATGCTTCTCTTCATAGACACCTCATACCCAAGTTTTAATTTGATGATAGTTGGGGCACATGAGCGATAGAAAATTGAGTGAGTTCAGATGGCCTGGTGTTTCCAGATGTCGTAAAAACTTTGGAGTAACCAAGAGTGCAGCTGAATTAAGGACCACTTTGGAGCCATGAGGCCATAGTTGTCCACACTTTCTGATTCTTGAAGGGAAGCCCTCATTTCTGATGTGGTTGAGGGGCATGCTTATCTGGTTTCCATTTGAACTGTGGACACATTGACCATTTTTGCTCAAAGAACAATCAAGGCAGGTGGATATACTTAGGCAATTACTGGGGTAGAATGTCAGCAGAAAGAAGGGAAAAATAAACTATGCTAGTCACTTCCTCAGCACCAGCAGCACTGTGTCTGTAGAGCAAAGCATTGCAGGTTCTCAAAGAAATCAGCTGGATAACTTCCAGCTCAGAATGGTACCTGGCTAGCTATAGCTGCCCCTGGCCCGGCCTCTCTTGCTTTCCAGTTAACCTCTCTAAGGAAGACATAGAAACAGCACAGCCCCACCATCATAAAAGTGGAGACACTCTTTCCCTAGCCCCTCTTTGCACTGGCTCAGAGACACAACATCTGTAGCAATTAAAACATTGCACGAATACCTCTCAAGTCTGTGAGTATTGCTTAAGGCAGCCAAGTCTTGCCACACTCCCTCAATTTTTTGGAGATTATGTTTTTTTTTATGAAATGATAGGCTAAAAGTTGGGGCTATAGTACACTGATACTGGCAGGAATAGACACTATAGGCAAGATGAGGATAGAAACAAAGAGAGACTGAGTAACAGAGCCTGTGGGAGACTATAGATTTTCATGTGTTCTGTATTCTGTCGGTTTTGAGTGTCAGAGAATAAGGCAGAGGAAGTTGGAGAAGATTCCACCTCAGTAGAGCAGAGTTCTATTAGATAAAAGACTGAAAAAATAAAGAATAACAGATTTTAAAATAAATCCCTTTCCCAAACACACAAATAAACAAATACCAAATTCTCTATTAATGTAGGGCTAAAGAAGTTAAAAAAAACTTCCCTCAAAGAAAATTCTAGGCTTACATATTTTCACTGGTGAATTATTTCAGAAATATTTAAGGATGGAATAAAACTAATCTGACATTAGCTCTTTTAGAAAATAGAGGAGGAAATGCTTCCAAATTCCTTTTGTGAGAGTCATTTATGAAATCATCATATGAAAATCTGACAGACATTCTAAAAAAAGAGAGGGAAAAATAGAATTATTGACTAAAATCCACATAACATAGGTTTAAAAATCCTTAACAAAATGTTAGCAAATCAAATCTAGCAATGTATAAAAAGAATAGCACATCAGGACAAAGTAGGGTTTATTCCAGAAATGCAAAGTTGGTTTAACATTTGAAATTCCAACAGTGTAATCCACCACACTTACAGAATTAAGAAGAAAAATACACCAAGGAGAAAAGGCATGTGACAAAGATGAAATCTATCCATGATAAAAATTGAGCAATCTAGGAATAAAAGGTAAATTTCTCAATCTGATAAAGGCTATTTATTAAAAACCTGTAGCAAAAATCATACTTACAGGTGAAATATTGAACACTTGCTCACTAAGACTGGGAATAACGCAAAGATGTCCTGTCTTGCCATCCTAAATCGCAGGCAGATATGAAGAGAAGATAAAATTATATCTACTTTAAGGTGTCATGACTGTGTGGAGAATCCTAGGAAATTTACCAAACAACTGCTAGAACTAATAAGCAAGTTTAGCAAACTCACAGAATTTAAGGTTAATATACAAAAATCAATTTTATTATTGATATACCAACAACAAATATTTGGTGAAATTTAAAAATCTCTTTTCAGAGCATCAAAAACAAACAAAAAATTACCAAGGATTAAATCAAACAGAACATGTGCAAGACCTTTACCTACACTGAAAACTCTAAAACATTGCTGAGAGTAATTAAAAAAGAACAAACTTAGCGGGAATTTATGGATAGGAAGGGTTGATGTTGTTAAGATGTTAATTCTTCCCAAACTGACCAACAGATTCAACACAATCACAGTAGAAATTCCAGAAAGTCTTTTGCAGAAATTAATATTTATGTAAAAATGCAAAACAACAAGAATATGAAAAGCTACCTTAATAAAGAAGAGCAAAATTGGAAGATTTAGATTATCTGACTTCAAGACTTTTTTTCTTTTTTTTCTTTGTGGTACGCGGGCCTCTCACTGTTGGGGCCTCTCCCGTTGCGGAGCACAGGCTCCGGACCTGCATGCTCAGCGGCCACGGCTCACGGGCCCAGCTGCTCCGTGGCATGTGGGATCTTCCCGGACCGGGGCACGAACCCGTGTCCCCCGCATCGGCAGGCGGACTCTCAACCTCTGCACCACCAGGGAAGCCCAAGACTCATTTTTAAACTATGGTAATCAAGAGTGTGGTATTGGCATAAAGATGGACAAATTGATCAGTGGACTAGAACGCAGAGCTTAGAAGCCGACTCAACCGGTCAACTAATTTTCTCAGAGGCACCAAGGCAATTCAGTGCAGAAAGGAAAATCTTCCAACTAATGATGCTGGAATAGCTGGTTATTCATATGGAAAAGAAAAGGACTAAATTTCGACTCCATATAATATACAAAACCAGAAAGCCTTCCGTAGAAAACATAGAAGAGTATCTTCATGATGTAGAGATAGGCAAAGTTTCTTAAGACTCCTAAAAGAAAAACTGATAAGTTAGATTTTATCAAAGTTTGAAAATTTCTGCTTATAAACAGACACTGTTAAAAAAACAAGTACGCAATCTGCAAGCTGAGGGAAAATATTAGGAAAACAGATAAAAAGAAAAGAAAAAGAACTGGTATCCAAGATTTCAAAGAAGTCCTACAGTTCAATAATAAAAGAATAAAACCCAGTAAAATGGACAAAACAATTGGGTAGGCACTTCTCAAAAGAAGATACGCACATGGCGATGAAAATAGGCAAGGTGCTGAATTTCATTAGCCATCAGGGAAATTCAAACGAAAACCACAATATGATACCCCTTTACATCGTTCAGAAGGTCTAAATTAAAAAGACCGACAATCTTAAATGTCATCAGGAATGTGGAACAACTGGAATTCTCATACACTGTTGGTGGGAGTTTGGGAAAACCTGACAGTTTTTCATAAATCTAAACACATATATACCCTGTGACCCAGCAAGTATACTCCCAGGTAATTATCCAAGGAAACGGAGAATATGTGTCCATGAAAAGTTTGTACAAGAAAGTCCCTAACAGCATCATTAAAAATAGTCAAAAATTGGAAACAGCCAAAGTTCCATCAGTAGGAGAATGGATAAACAAATTATGGTATATTCAGTTAATGGAATACTACTCGGCAATAAAGAGGGACAAATGTGGATGTATCTCAAAATATTTTGTCCTGTGAAAGAAGCCATACACAAGTAAATACTGTATGATTTCATTTGTATGTAATTCTAAAAAAGACAAAGCTAATTTATGGTGGAAAAAAATCATAACAGTGATTGACTCTGCAGGGAGATGGGCACTGACAGGCAAGGGCACGAGGGAATTTTCTGGGATGATGTAATGTCAATATCTTGATAGAGGTTTGAGTACACAGATGTATGTATTTGTCAAAACTCAGCAAATGTATGGTTAAGGTTTGTGCCTTTCATTATATGTAAATTTTACTCCATAAAAAAACCCTGTAAACAAATATTGAACTCTAGTTTATGACATACATTCTGAAATACTTAGGGGGATAGGTACTGATGTATGCAATTTAATTTGAAGTGTATCAAAACAATCAAAATGGATTGATGGATGGATAGATGGACAGGGATGTGATAAGGCAAGAAAATTGTTGATGGCAGAGACCATACAAGTGCTCACTATAAAGTTCTTTCAAGTTTTTTGTGTACTTGAAATGTTTTATAAAATGTTGGAAAAAATTAAAATCCAAATCTGCAAACTTTAACTAAGAAATAGGAAATAAAAGAATACATGGAAGACAATCATCTACCTAGTTGGAAAGATTATTTCACAAAGATGTTAGTTAGTCTTCCCGTTAATTCATACATTTAGCATCATTTGGAATTTTGATTTTCAAAGTGATTCTGAATTACATCAGGCAAAACAAACACCCTCTCCCCTGGCAAGAAAACAGAAGTAATAATATCATTAATTATTAACGTATTTTATATGTATAGTAGTTGAAACAATATGGCATTATGCAACAACTAAAATACAACTCCATGAAATAAAGGGATAGTATTGAATTACATAATAGGATACCGACGAGCTTAACAGAAGATAAAAGAAATGTTGTTAATTATTTGGAGAGGGATGAATTTTTCAATAAATGTTGTAATGAAATCAAGTTAGAACTTTAGCTCACATCATCTCTCAAATTAAATTGTAGGTGGATTAAAGAGTTAATTTTTTTTAATGCAGGCAATTCTTGCTTTGGATGGTTATAAAATATGTAAATTTTACTTAACACAGCATTGTGAAAAGTTAGGATTGCCTGTATTAAAACTAGAATAATGTTTTTAGATGGTGATTTTCAGATGGCAAAAGACATTCTTAGCCCAAGAGCAATGAGGAAATCCAAAGGATAAGAAAACTGTATTTGGCCATTTAAAAAAGAGAATTTCTATGTCTTCAAAAATATTATAAGCAACAGAAAAAGAAAAATGTCAAAGTTGGAAAAACACTTGCAATAAATATGCAAGAAAGTGTTACTATCCTTAATAAATACAAAAGTCTTTCAAATCAATATGGGAAAACAAGGAAAAACCTAAAGAAAAATGATCATAAGATTTGCACGAATAATTCGCTAAAGTGGTTGAAGGTGCCGAATATCATTAGGTGCTGAATATCAAGGTGCTGAATATCGTTAGTCATCAGGGAAATTCAAATGAAAACTACAATATGATACCCCTATTCATCCTTCAGAAGGTCTAAATGAAAAAGACCGACAATCTTAAATGTCATCGGGATAGTAAAGACAGTATTCTGCTCAATTTTGCTGTGATCTAAAACTGCTCTAAAAATAGTCTGTTATAAATAAATATTCTCTAAAAAAGACAATATAGCTGCAAAAATATTATGACTGAAAAATTTACATAAAAATGAAAGATACAATTTTTTTTTTTTTTGCATTCACAAACATAGAAAAGTTTTTTTGAGATATTTTGTTAAATTTGTGTTTTCCTTGTTTTGCTCTTAAGGGTGATTCTGTGGTGAGCATGCATGTTGTTAGTGTTTTATCAATAATGTTTATTCCTTAAGTTGGTTGGTAAGCACGTTAGAGTCTGTTATGTAAATATCTCTAAGATGGTTGAAATGGTACTTAATACATTAAAATATTTCTGCATGTAAAAGAGAGAAAATGTATGAACATATAAATATTAGCTGTCACTATATGGTATGATTATGGATGATTTCTGGGTTTTTTTCCTATGTTTTTTCTTAATTTTCTAAAAATTGAAGAATAATAAACAAAAGAGACACTCAGGTCACAGATTTGAACTAGCTTTTATTTTGGCACTTGGTATAGCCTGGCACAGAGTAGGTGTTCAGTATACTTTAAAAAAGAACTTTGTGAGGTATAATTCACATACCATGAAATTTAAAAAATATTGATATATTCACAGATATGTGCAGCCACCATTACAGTCAATTTTAGAATATTTGTATCACCTTAAAAAGGAACCCTGCACCCTTTAACTGTCACTACTTATCCCCCACCTCCCCCGACCCTGAACAACCACTATTCTACTTTCTGTCTCTATAGACTTGCCTATTCTGGCTATTATCTATAAACGGACTGATATAATATATGGTCTTTTGTGACTGGCTTCTTTCACTTAACCATAATGTTTTCAAAGCGCCTTCATGTTGTAGCATATATCAGTATTTCATTCTTTATTATCGCTGAATAATATTCCATTGTACGGATATACTACATTTTGTTTATCCATCACTCATTGATGGATATTTGGGTTGTTGCCACCTTTTGATTATTATGAATAATTCTGCTATAAATATTTGTGTAAAGTTTTTTTGTTTTTGCATGGGAATATGTATTCAGTTCTCTTGATTTACACACCTAGGTGTTGAATTGCTGGGTCATATGGTAACTGTCTAAGTTTTTGCAGAACTTTTAAGTTGTTTTCCAAAGTGACTGCACCATTTTACATTCCCACCAGCAGTATATGAAAGTTCCAATTTAAATCCCAGTTTCTCCACAGCTTTAACACTGATGGTTTGTTCTCTGACTTTTGTTGATATCTAGGTTATTCTAGTAGGTGTGAAGTGATACCTCATTGCGGTTTTTATTTGCATTTCCCTGATGATTAATGATGTTGAGCATATTTTCATATGCTTATTGGCCATATTTATGTATCTTTTTTTGGAGAAAGATCATTTTGCTCATTTTTTAGTTGTGTTATTTGTGTTTTTTTATTGGGTTGTAAGGGTTCCTTTATGTTCTAGTACACTTCCCTTATCAGATAATATGATTTGCGAATATTTGCTCCCATTCTGTGGGTTGTCTTTCCACTTACATTCTTCTGTTTAAAATAAATTTATTTATTTAGTTTTGGCTGCGTTGGGTCTTTGCTGCTGTGCATGGGCTTCTCATTGTGGTGGCTTCTCTTGTTGATGGAGCATGAGCTCTAGGCACGTGGGCTTCCGTAGCTGTGGCACATGGACTTAGGGCTTAGCTGCTCCACGGCATGTGGGATCTTCCTGGACCAGGGCTTGAACCTGTGTCCCCTGCACTGGTAGGCAGGTTCTTAACAACTCTGCCACCAGGGAAGCCCCTCTTTCCACTTTCTTGACAGTGTCTTTTGACGCACAAAATTTTCTAATTTCCATGAAGTCCAATTTATGTATTTTTTCTTTTGTTGCTTGTGCTTTTGGTGTCATTTCTAAGATTCCATTGCCAAGTCCAAGGTAATGAATATAGAGCACTATATTTTCTCCTGGTTTTTATCAGTTTTAGTACTTATATTTAAGCCTTTGATTTATTTTGAGTTAATTTTTGTATGCATTATGAGGTAAGGGTCCAACTTCATTCTTTTGCTTGTAACTATGTAGTTCTCTCAGCATCCCTTGTTGAAAAGACTATTTTTCCTCATTGAACGGTCTTGGTACCCTTGCCGGAAATCAGCTGACCATAGACACATGGATTTGTTTTTGGATTCTCAGTAAAATTAGAATTCTACTTCATTGGTTTGTATGTCTATCCTATGCTAGTACTATACTGCCTTGATTATTGTTGCTTTGTAGTAAGTTTTGAAATTGGGAAATGTGAATCCACCAATATTTTCTTTAAAATTTTTTTGGCTATTCTGAGCACGTTGCAATTACATATGGGCTTTAGAATCAGTTTGTCAGTTTCTATAAAGAAGCCAACTGGAATTCTATAGGAATTGCTTTGAATGTGTGGATCAAATTGGGGACTATTGCCATCTTAACAGTATTAAGTCTTTTAATCCATGAACATGGGATGTTTTTCCAATTTCATAGGTCTTCTTTCATTTTTTTCAACAATATTTTATAGTTTTCAGAGTATAAGTTTGCATGTCTTCTGTTAAATTTATTCTTAAGTGTTTTAGTCTTTTTGATGTTATTGTGAATTGAATATTCTTAATTTTATTTTTGGGTTGTTCATTGTAAGTGTATAGAAATACAATTGTTGTTTTTTTTTTTTTTTTTTTTTGCTGTACGTGGGCCTCTCACTGTTGTGGCCTCTCCCGTTGTGGAGCACAGGCTCCGGACGCGCAGGATCAGCGGCCATGGCTCACGGGCCCAGCTGCTCCGCGGCACGTGGGATCTTCCCAGATCGGGGCACGAACCCGCGTCCCCTGCATCGGCAGGCGGACTCTCAACCACTGCGCCACCAGGGAAGCCCTACAATTGATTTTTGTATATTGATCTTTTAAAAGTTCTGCAACCTTGCTGAATTAATTTATTAATTCTAATAGTTTTTTAAGTGGATTCCTTAGGATCATGTCACCAAAGAAGATAGTTGTTTTACTTTTTCCTTTCTAATCTAGATGTTTTAATTTCTTTTTCTTTCCTAATTGCTCTGGCTGGAACTTCCAGTACAATGTTGAATAGAAGTGGTGAGAGTGGACATCATTGTTTTGTTCCTGACCTTAGAGGGGAAGCATCCAGTTTTTCATCACTAAGTATGATGTTAGCTGTGGATTTTTCATAGGTGCCCCTTATCAGGTTGAGGAAGTTCCCCTCCCTTCCTAGTTTGCTGAGTGTTTTTATGAGGAAACCATGCTGAATTTTGTCAAATGTTTTTTCTGCATCTATTGAGATGATCGTGTGAGTTTTTTTTTATTCTATTGATACAGTGTACTCCATTAATTGATTTTCAGGTGTAATCAATACACTTTTGTTGAATGTGTCCTTTGCTAATAGGTCTCTTTAGAAATGAAATGAAACTGAACCCACTATGTGGTCTAATGTGTACAGGCCACCATGTGGCTGTTTTTGGAGGAGAAATGCCCTATCCTAGTCTCTGCCAGCTCTTCCCGTGTTCTCTCTTCGGAATCAATGCAAAGCCTTGTACATTCAAGTCCAAACTTATATCTCCATCCAGGTAGACATGTTTCAGGTTAATGAGGGGCCTCAGTCAATTTAGCACACAGGCTGTAATTACAAGCACCTAAGACCTGCAATTTCTCTTTTAATTAAAATAAACAATGTGGAGGGGCTGACATCACACCAAGGCAACTGGTGTGCAGGGCATAGATAATTACACCAAAGCTGAGGCTCCTGCTGTGAAGAAGTCTGTTGGGATCCATGGTGAAGCACTGGGCATGGCCATCCTGGTGAATGGTAATTACTTGCTGCCAACCACAGCTGAAACCAGACAGGTAGTTGGTTGTAGTGATGACATTAGAACATCCTTCTTTCAAGTTGGAACTGAGCTGTGACTTCTGGACCATGTGTGTTTGTGTATGTGTGTCTATTTACATATGTGATGTCCCTCTAAATATATTTACCTATAATATGCTTTCACGCATATGAGCAGTGGGATGAAAAATTCTTATTTTTCTTTTAGTTTTTTTTGTTTTGCGGTACGCAGGCCTCTCACCGCTGTGGCCTCTCCCGTTGCGCAGCACAGGCTCCGGACGCGCAGGCTCAGCGGCCATGGTTCACAGTATCAGCTGCTCCGCGGCATGTGGGATCTTCCCAGACTGGGGCACGAACCGTGTGCCCTGCATTGGCAGGCGGACTCTCAACCACTGCGCTACCAGGGAAGCCCGAAAAATTCTTATTTTAACTGCAGGTTTTAGAGTTCTTTTTATGGGTGGAGTTACCCTTGCATAGAAAAATAATACTTCACCTGGATATGTGGATAAGACATATATTAACTGCTCAGCCTTACATGTTACAGAAATTTGGAGATGGGATATTGCAGGGAAAAGAGAAGTGGTAAAAAGAAGAGTGGAGAGATACAGGACTGGGCACGTGGCAGGAGGTTAACGAGGAGGTCTGAGAAAAAGGTGGCCAGAGTGTCTCAAAGACATATAAGAACAAGGTACTGGGTTGGCCAAAAGGTTCGTTCGGGTTTTTGGGTAACATCTTATGGAAAAACCCAAATGAACTTTTTGGCCAACCCAATATTTAACACTTAATTTAAAATTGTTTGCGTTGTGTGTTATAAACTCCCTCTGACACTGAAAATCTTCAGTAAAGTCATTAGCACACACTACTGTTTTTTTTTTAAACTTTTAATTAATTAATTTATTTTTTAACATCTTTATTGGAGTATAATTGCTTTACAGTGGTGTTCGTTTCTGCTTAATAATAAAGTGAATCAATTATACATATACATATATTCCCATATCTCCTCCCTCTTGCGTCTCCCTCCCTCCCACCCTCCCCATCCCACCCATCCAGGTGATCACAAAGCACTGAGCTGATCTCCCTGTGCTATGCGGCTGCTTCCCACTAGCTTTTTGTATCAGTTTTCAGTGAGTGTTTTTGTGTGTGTGTGAAGATCAGGAAGAAAGATTTAACTCCACATTTCAGTAGGAGTGTAGGGGATCATACAACTGAGAAAGTGAATCCAGGGGACTAGGGAGCCTGAAGTGACCAAAGATTGTAAGTCTCTGGGACTTTTCAGAAATCTTGTACATGGAGCTGGACTTCCCACAGGATATAGGAGAGAAATCCACATTTATGTTTGCAAAGAAATCTCATCATGGCACTCTGCCACCTGAAAGCTTCCAATTTCCCTTATTGCCACCATGATAAAATATAAACTTATTTAAATGTTTCCCAAAGATATTGAGTCCTAATCCCTGAAACCTGTAAATGTCACCTCCCCACCAATTTTTTTTTCAAAAGAGTCTTTGTAAATGTGATTAAGTTAAGGATCTTGAGATGGAGAGGTTATCCTGGATTATCCTAATGGGCTCTATATACCATCATATATGTTCTTTTTTTTTTTAATTACTTATCTCCATGATATCATTTAATTAATTAATTAATTATTTAAACACCTTTCTTATAAGAGGGAGATTTTAGACACAAACAGAAGAAAAGGACACAGATGAAAGAGGAGAAGCAATGTGACCATGCAGGCAGTCATTGGAGTAATGCGGCTGAAATCCAGGAATTCCAGTAGCCACGAGAAGCTGGAAGAGGCAAGGAGCAGATTCTCCTCTGGAGCCCCTGCAGGAAGGGCAGCCCTGCTGACACCTTGGGATTAGCCCAGTGAAACTGATTTTGGATTTCTGGCCTCTAGAACTGGGAGAGAATAAGTTTCTGTTGTTTTAAGCCACCTAGTTTGGGAAACTAAACAGAAGGCTTCCCCAGACCCTCAGGATCTGGTGCTACCTTCCTATCCAGCTTTGCCAGCTGCTGTTCGACAGACTTTCATCTCTATCCTTGTCACACCCCCCACCTCCACCCCCTAACACACACCCCATACTCTGGCCATATCTTGTAGTGTTCCACCTGGAACACTCCTCCAGTCTCTGCCAGCTGTGAGAGATGTGGTGTGCTAGACCAGTTTACAGATGACGAAACTGAGGATGCAGGCAGGACTGTGCCCCTCAGAGTATTGCTAAGCTTGTCTCCGAGTAGTTGCCCTCCCTGGCCATGGTCTCAACCCCACTTGCCCAGTCTCCCTGGCTAAGGCTCCTTGTCAGGGTGGGTTGGGAAACTCCAGCTGTCTCACCTTTGACTTGACCTGGTGCCCTAAGATTGATACCTTTTTGGGCACAGTGGAACAAGCACAGGCTTTGGTGTTGGATAGACTGAGTCAGAATGTTGTCTTGGCTCCTTACATGTTGTGTGACTTTGTGTAAGTTACTTAACTTTTTCAGTTCTCTTATCTGTAAAATGGGGCTTACAAAAGTGGCCCTTTTTAAAAAAAAATTTTTTGCTGATCACTGGACTTTATTAGAATGGAATCACTGATGATTACATAGAAGCTGCTACTTGCCTAAGCCAAAATTCTTGAGGTTCACATAAACTTAGTTGAGGTCTTTAACATATATTTATGGAGCATCAACTCTATGTGGACAAGCCCAGGTCCCCATCTTCGCGGAGGGTGCATTTACTTAGGATACTGAGAGTGTAAGAGCAGGTATTGAGACCTGGAGCAGGTCCCCTCTTCCCCCAACCCTTCCACATTGTCTGAGGTTCCCTTTTCTTTAGGGGGTCAGAACTGGCCCACTTACCCAGGTTAAGGGAGAGCTCCCAGGGAATAGCTTTGGCCTAAGAGGAGGCAAGTGGGCAGGGCATGGGGCTGAGCACACACACAGGCGGTGGCTTTGGTTTGGAAGCAGCCTTTAGCTTCCACTCATGTCATAGCCCAGACTTCAGCAGCTGGGAGGCAGCTGTCACCTTCTAGGAAAGAAAGGTTTATAAGGGTGGCAGGCAGATAGGTATGATGAGTGAGCTCTGGATACCTTTCGTGTACCCCTAGTGTATAAGCAGGGCCAGAGAGGAAGCACACATGAGTTCTGACTCATGTGCACACACATGCACAACCCTGCCTAGGAAACTGCCACATTCACAGATATACACACATATACGTGTCTGTACATACACTCACAGATGTTGTATTTTTATTGCATTCATATCTGTTATTTCAGAGTCACTTTTTGTCTTCCTCTTCCCATAACTGGATATTTGGAAAAAGTGATGAGAAAATTAAGGCTCAGAGATGTGAAGTTCCTTCACCAACGTCACACAGCCTTCATACAGCAAAATTAAGTTGAAAGCCCAAGATTCTCAAGTGTCTCCACCAAATTAGGTCGCCTTTACACATACACACACACACACACATCCACACGAATACACATACATGTATTCACTCATTTGTCCAACAAGGCATTGTAGTGGGAAAGTTATGAGCATGAACTCGTCAAATCCTAGTTCTGCCACATTTTAATTATGTGACCTTGAGTAAGTCACTTCACCTGTTGGAGTCTCGGTTTCCTCATCTGTAAAATGGAGATAATAACAGAGCTGGTTTCATATGGTTGTAGTGAACATTAAAGGGCATAATGAAGTCAGGTTCATGACACCTTGCTTATCACATAGTAAGCGATCAATCAATATTTATCTTTACTATGTAGCTGGCACCTTACTAGGCACCGAGGATCCTCACCAAGTCAAGTACCTTTGCTAGAAATACTGAAATATTGTTTCAGATATAATAAACTGCCCAGGTGGTCCTAGTTCTGGAAGAAAGACTAAGAAAAGCCTAAGGACAGAACCTCCATGGTGGTGTTGAAATCCCCTCCAGGGTCTGCCATTTGGGGATCCTTTTCTGCCTACCGCCCCAACCTGGAGACTCACAGCCGGCTCATTTCAAGGTCTTGGGTCTGGGCATACCTGGAGGAATGAGCCCCATGGCACACAGGACAGTGTCCCCGCCAGCACTCGGGACAGGGGAGCTCAGCCTTGCTCATCTCATCAGCCTTGCTCATCTCATCCCCGAGATCTGCACAAGCTGCTACAAGCTCACAGAGGGCAGGAGACAGCAGTGACCCAGACACTTCTGCGGTTTGTCTGGGCAGAACGTCTCCCTTACTGGGGCTGGGCTGTCTGTTCCCTGAGGCTGCTTCTGGGTCTGAGGAACCAGCATCCACTGTGCTGGGCAGCCTGTCCCTCTGTCCCATCCTGCAGGTTCACTTCCAGTCCCAAGCCCTAGTCGAACGATTATCACTGCTTATGGTGGTACTTTGAGCCCCCTTACACCCACAGTCAAAGGGGGTTCATACCCCTACCTCATCGGGTTGTCATGAAGATGAAGTGAGATAAAGCATGAAACACTGGTTTGGGGACATAATAGGTGCCTTGTAAATGTAGCAGCAATTATTGCTATTATTATTATTATTAATACAGTCCTCATCACCATCATCATCATCGTCATCATTATCACCATTGGTTTCTGGAGGCAGCTACCCAGAGATTAGATCCAGTCACTAGCCATGTGACCTCAGGCAAGTAACAGCTCTAGGTCTGTTTCTTACAAAGCAAACTGACTGCTCTTTTTTTTTTTGCGGTGCGGGCCTCTCACTGTTGTGGCCACCCCCCCGTTGCGGAGCACAGGCTCCAGACGCGCAGGCTCAGCGGCCATGGCTCACGGGCCCAACCGCTCCGAGGCATGTGGGATCTTCCCGGACCGGGGCACGAACCGGCGTCCCCTGCATCGGCAGGCGGACTCTCAACCACTGCGCCACCAGGGAAGCCCTGACTGCTCTTTTTGGTGCTTCCTTTCTCCACCCTTGTTCAGAGTTTCAGAATCTCTTGCTGAACAAATTCTCATAACCATTCCCATGGGAAGTTGGGCACATGACCTTACTTCTTTGAATCTCAGTTTCTTCATCAGATGAATTGGGTAAATATAACAATTCACTCACAGTGTAACTGAGAGGATTAAACAGACAACAAATGTAAATGGCCTTGCACATTGTTTAGCCCACGCCAGAAGTGAGTGGGCCCATAGGTCAATTGTCTATGACTGTTGACAGCAAGGAGGTTGGGAAGGTGTTTTGGCACAAACACTGTGGAAGCAGAAGCAGAAAGAT
Organism: Platanista minor; assembly: GCA_004363435.1. NCBI lineage: Eukaryota > Metazoa > Chordata > Mammalia > Artiodactyla > Platanistidae > Platanista > Platanista minor. The sequence continues at coordinate 16,180 of RJWK010007738.1, read as the reverse complement.
TTCTTGTTTTTGCCTGGGTTTTTCCACAGCTGGCTGGTCTTTGATTGCATCTCCGTCCACAAGGCTCAGCTCTAAAGAGCAGGTTCTGGTTTTCTTTGAACTTCTGGTGATTTTTCTCAGTCTCTTTTGTGAGCAACTCTTCTTCAAGTCATCTATAGATGCTGGTACCCTTCAGGATTCCATCTTTTGCTCTTTCCTCTTTTCAGTACGTTGTTTCTTCCACTTGCAATACTCGTCACTCTGTCCTGATCATCCCCAAATCATCATCTGCTGCCCTGATCTTCTTCTTGAACTCTGGATTTAAATATCCGACTAGCTGCTGAAAATCTGTAGTTGGATTGTACCAGGGGAAACTCAACCCAACACTCCCAAACTTGACTCACCGTCTTCTCTTTAAACCCCTACCATCTTTTCTCTCCCATGTCTCAATGATGGCACTGCCAGCCACAAAGCTGTCTGAGTCAGAAATCTGTGGATCCTAACACCATACATAAAAATAAACTCAAAATGGATTAAAGACCTAAATGTAAGGTCAGACACTATCAAACTCTTAGAGAAAAGCATAGGCAGAACACTCCAGGACATAAATCACAGCAAGATCCTTTTTGACCCACCTCCTAGAGAAATGGAAATAAAACCAAAAATAAACAAATGGGACCTAATGAAACTTAAAAGCTTTTGCATAACAAAGGAAAACATAACCAAGACGAAAAGACAACCCTCAGAATGGGAGAAAATATTTGCAAACGAAGCAACTGACAGAGGATTAATCTCCAAAATTTACAAGCAGCTCATGCAGCCCAATATCAGAAAAACAAACAACCCAATCTAAAAATGGACAGAAGACCATTTCTCCAAAGAAGATATACAGATAGCCAACAAACACAGGAAAGGATGCCTAACATCATTAATCACTAGAGAAATGCAAATCAAAACTACAGTGAGGTATCATGTAACACCAGTCAGAATGGCCATCAAAAAATCGACAAACAATAAATGTTGGAGAGGGTGTGGAGAAAAGGGAACCCTCCTGCACTGTTGGTGGGAATGTAAATTGTTATAGCCACTATGGAGAACAGTATGGAGGTTACTTAAAAAACTAAAAATAGAACTACCCTATGACACGGCAATCCCACTACTGGGCATATACCCTGAGAAAACCGTAATTCAAAAAGAGTCATGTACCACAGTGTTCACTGCAGCTCTATTTACAATAGCCAGGACATGGAAGCAACCTAAATGTCCAACAACAGATGAATGGATAAAGAAGATGTGGCACATATATGCAATGGAATATTACTCAGCCATAAAAAGAAACGAAATTGAGTTATTTGTAGTGAGGTGGATTGACCTAGAGACTGTCATATAGAGTGAAGTAAGTCAGAAAGAGAAAAACAAATACTGTATGCTAACACATATATATGGAATCTAAAAAAAACCACAAATGGTTCTGAAGAACCTAGGGGCAGGACAGGAATAAAGACACAGTTGTAGAGAATGGACTTGACATGGGGAGGAGGAAGGGTAAGCTGGGACGAAGAGAGTGGTGTGTATTTATAGACACTACCAAATGTAAAATAGCTAGCTAGCGGGAAGCAGCTGCATAGCACAGAGAGAACAGCTTAGTGCTTTGTGACCACCTAGAGGGGTGGGATAGGGAGGGTGGGAGGGAGACACAAGAGGGAGGGGATATGTAGATATATGTAGCTGATTTACTTTGTTATACAGCGGAAACTAACACAGCAATGTAAAGCAATTATACTCCAATAAAGATGTTAAAAAAAGAGAAATCTTTAGGTCATCCTACACTCTTTCCTTTCTTGTACTACATACACACTGTGTAACCCTCCTTCCTCCTTCCCTCCTTCCCTTCCTTCCTTCCTTCTCTCTATTTACTCAATAAGAACTTCAAGTATTTACTGAGCGTCTACTATGTGTCAGTCACTGTACAATTTGTTGGGCCACTAGCTCACTAAATCCTCTTAATATTACTCCTAAATGTCTAAGAATTGTCTCCGCTTCTTAGATGCAAGTGACAGAATACATAATTAGGAAGAAAATATATTGAGAAGCTCCCAGAAATGGTGGGCAAGATGGAGAAACTGGCTTGAGGACAAGCTTCTAAGAACATCCAAAACCACATTGCAAATCTGGCTCAATGGTGAAACTGCCATCATTGAAGCTGTCACTGAATGCTAGATACCAGAAATCCAGCTTTATTACAAACCACTGCTCTTAAAGCCCCGATGTTGCTTCTGAGCTGGCAGTTTGACTGGGCAGCCATGCTGCCCTGAAAGCTGAATGCCTTTGTTGTTTCCTATGCTGGCAAAACTGCAAATGAGCTCCAAGCAGAGTCCATCATCACGTTGGCCACTTCCCAATTGGAGCATCTGATGGATGAAGGCTGGTCATGTGTTTGTGGCATTGTGACAAGGGAGTCTAGAAATGATTTGAGTTCTTTTTTTTTTTATTTTTATTTTTATTTTTTGCGGTACACGGGCCTCTCACTGTTGTGGCCTCTCCTGCTGCGGAGCACAGGCTCCGGACGCGCAGGCTCAGCGGCCATGGCTCACGGGCCCAGCCGCTCCGCCGCATGTGGGATCTTCCCGGACCGGTGCACGAACCCGTGTCCTCTGCATCGGCAGGTGGACTCTCAACCACTGCGCCACCAGGGAAGCCCAATGAGTTCTGATTTCTACCTTGGAGACACGAACTTATTATGTCATATTTCCCCCGATTGCCAGAGGCTGTTAAAAGGGTGATGGACAGCCACACCAAAAAATTTGCAAACTTCTTAGTGTAAGAATCTGTCTTGTGCCCTCCACTATCACCGCTGATGCCTCAGACCCACCTCATGATCTCATACCCATCTCATCCTGGTCAATCCTCACTCTGGCTGTTGGAGCATTTTCCTCTAAAGCATAGTTCTGACACTGTCTGGTCAGTGTCCTTCTATGGCACTCCTCATTGTCCTAGCACTTCAGCTACTCGTGTGGTCCTCGATGATCTGTCCTTTGTATAGTTCTTCAGCCTCATTCTCTGAAACCATGACAGCCATTGAAGGGCAGTTTCTCAGTGACGTTGGGAGGATGGCATGGTAACTCCTCCTGTGGATCCAACATAACTTAGAATCCCAGAGGAGGGCAGGGAAGAGCCTGTTGACTGAGGGTACATACAGGGCATACCTGTGGCTTACGTAGGGACAATTTAAGTGAGGGTTTTCAAATATCTCCTCCACTGGGCCAGAAATCTCACCACTGCCGTCCGCACCTCTGGATTCAGCAGCTCTGGGTACTGCCCATACAAATGGTAATCTATTGAGAAGATCCTCTCATGAAGTTCCTAAGACTTTGAAGAAAAAAGTCTTCTCATTTCTTCTCCCTCTCACCCAGTTCTTAATTCCTGAGCTGGGGCCCGATACTCAAAGCCCTCCCCCCGTCCTCCTCCCCCCGTCCTCCTCCCCACCTAGCCTGATGCAGTTGCATCCAACAAAAGCCAGAAGGCAATGAACCATGAGAAAAAGTGTGGGGAGAGGGATTAGGGGGAGAGGTGGTCACCAGTGAGCATGGGCCACCAACCTTAAGTGCAAAAGGATGAATAATCGTTTCAGGACCAAAGTCACGATTACAGGGTGTTATCTCACCCTCCGCAATGGCAGGGTCAGAGAAGCGGGGAAATTTCCCAAGATAAACTTTCTTGATGTTAACAAGAGGAGAATCTGAGGTCAGAGGGAGCCATGTACAGGCGAAATTTCCATTCTGCCAGGAGTGACCTGTCTCAGATTGGGGTTGGGACGGCCCCACTGGTCAACCCAGGCTCACTAGGACATCTCATCCCGCCCTGCTAAGCCCTGCCTAATCCTTGATTCTTGCTGACCAGTACGGGAAGTGCATTTGGAACCTCAGTCCCACCCTGGGTGGGGTTTGCTTAGAGTTTTTCTTGTTACTTGGTGTTCCAGGCCTGTTGTGGGAGTCCTGTGATGCTCACGACTGCCATGCTTTTATCTGTGTGTGAGCCTTTTCTTCAACTCAGCTTCTGAGTTCTCTGCTGAGGCCTGTGTTGAGATTTGTCACATCTGACTGGGGTCCCAACACTCTTGAGTTGTCCTTCAAGTTAGAGACACCCCACATGCTCACATGCCTGTGACCCTGACATTCCCAGGGGTGGACTTTAATTATCACCTCTGCAAATGGCAGCACCCGAACCGTTACAACTATTAATTGAGTGAGAATTACTTATGTGTACAAAGTGGACTTCCTCTGTGTTTTGGAGGCAGTACACTCATTGACTGAAACTACTCGAGGTCTAATCTTGGATTACTTATTAGTAGTGGTGAAAACTTTGGCCATGTTACTCCACGTCCTTTCATGAGACTCTTTCTTCCTCTATGAAATGGCGTAATGTGAGTGTATATATATCAGATGGCTGTTGAGAAGTTTAAATGAGATGATACACATAAAGGGTTTATCATAGTTTTTAAGACATAGTGAGTAATAATAACAAAACCAACAGCTTCCATCCTTTGCTTATTTACAAAAATCATGTTAGTAATAATTAACATATAATTATCATAAAATGCACCCATTTTAAGTGTCCAGTCTAATGAGTTTTGAGAAATCAGTATAGCCATTGACCACCACCACTACCAATATCCAGAACATTTTCATCAACCCCAGAAGTTTCCTTGTACCTCTTCCTAGTCACACAGATATCCCACCTCTGGCTCCAGAGAACCACTGATCTGCTTTCTATCACTTTAGATTTAATTTATCCTTTCTAGAATTTATAAATAAAATCATACAGTATTTATTCCATTTTGTTCTGGGTCATTTTTCTTAGCAAGTGTTTTTGAGATTTATCCATGCTGTGGCATGATCAGTATTTTGTTCGTTTTTACTTCTGAGTATGATGTCATGGTATAGACTAGCCCATAGCTCACGTATCTGTTCACCATTGATTGGAATTCGAGTTGTTTCTAGTTTTTGGTCAACATGAATATAGCTGCTCTGAATGTTTACACACAGGTGTTTGTAGGGACATCTGTTGTCATTTCTCCTGGGTAATTACCTAGAAGTGAGATTGCTGGGTTATATGGTAAGTGTATGTTTAACTTTCTAAGAAACTGCCAGAATTTTCCAAAACGACTGGACTGTTTTACATTCTCACTAGCAGTGTGGGAGAGTTCCAGCTGCTCTACCTCTTTGTCAATACTTGGTGTTGTCAGTCTTTTGAACTTTAGACTTCTACTTGGTTAATATTATCTCATTTTGCTTTTAACTTGTATTCCCTGAAGACTAATAATCTTTTCATGTGCACATTGATTATTTGTATATATTCTCTTGTGAAATGTGTTGCCCACTTAAAAAATTTGGGGCTCTTTCCTTACTATCGAGTTGTAAGAATTCTTTAAATATCTGGATACAAATCCTATTTCAGACATATGAGTTATGAATATTTTTTTCCAGCATGTAGTTTCTTTGGTTATCTTAAAGGTGCCTTTCAAAGAGAAGATATCTTAAATTTTGATGAAATCCAATTTATTATTTTTAAAATGGGTCAATTTTTTTAGGTCCTATGTAAGAAATATTTGCCTATCCCAATGTTGCAAAGATTTTCTTTTGTTTCTTATAGATCTGTTATAGTTTTAGCTTTTACAGTTAGGTCTGTGATAATTTTTTAAAAACATTTTTCTTTTTATTTATTTTTTAAATTAAAAAAATATACAATTTAAAAAGTTTATTTTCCACTTGCAGTTATTACAAAATATTGACTATATTCCCCGAGTTGTACGATATATCCTTGAGTCTATCTTATACCCGATAGTCTGTGCCTCCCATCCCCCTTTTCCTATATTACCCCTCCCCACTCCCTCTCCCAGCTGGTAACCACTAGTTTGTTCTCTATATCTGTGCGTCTGCTTCGTTTTTGTTATATTCACTAGCTTGTTGTATTTTTTAGATTCCACATATAAGTGATATCATACAGTATTTGTCGTTGTGATCAATTTTTTTAGTTAATTTTAGGTGTGATTTAAGGCAGGGGCCAAGATTCTTCTTTTAATTTATTTATCTATTCTTTTTCACTATGCATGTCCAGTTATTCCAGCATTATTTGTGGAAAATATTATCCTTTTCTCATTGGATGACCTGAGCATATCTGTCAAAAATCAAGTGACCATATATATACACGTAGGTTTACTTCTGGACTCTCCGTTGTGTTTCATCGATCTATTTCTATCCTTATTCTGATACCACACTGCCTGGATCACAGTAGCTTCATAGTAAGTCTTGAAATAAGGTCACGTATGTCCTCCAAAATGTTCTCTGCAAAATTATTTTGGCTCTTTTAGGCCATTTTCACATTAATTTTAGAATCAGTTTGTCAATTTAAAAAAAAGTCTGCTGGGATTTTGATTGGGATTGCTTTCAGATTATGCATCAGCTCGGGATAAATTTACATTTTAACAATGCTGAGTCTTCTAATCCATGAAGACAGTGTATCTTCTCATTTAGTTGTCTTTATTTTCTCTCAGCAATGCTTTGCAATGTTGACTGTACAGTTCTTGTACATATTTTATTAGGCTTACCCCTAAGTATTTCAAGATTTTAAAATCTATGTCTCAGTATTTTGTAAATGGTATTTTCAATTTCACTTACCAGTTGTTTGTTGCTAGTATATAGGAATGGAATTGATTTCTTTATTTTGATCTTTTATGTTGTGACCTTGTGAAACTCTGTCCTACCAGCATTTTTGCAGATTCCTTAAAATCTTCTCCATTTCTTCATTGAGGACATGGGGATAATGTGAATATACCTCCATCGGAGGACTGTTGTGAAGACTAACATCTAAAAGACTTACCCCAGGGCTTCCCTGGTGGCGCAGTGGTTGAGAGTCCGCCTGCCGATGCAGGGGACGCGGGTTCGTGCCCCGGTCCGGGAAGATCCCACGTGCCGCGGAGCGGCTGGGCCCGTGAGCCATGGTCGCTGAGCCTGTGCGTCCGGAGCCTGTGCTCCGCAACGGGAGAGGCTACGGCAGTGAGAGACCCGCGTACCACCAAAAAAAAAAGACTTACCCCAGATCCTGGCACGTATTGAATAAGAGTAACAAAACTGATCCAGGCTGTTAGAAGTAGGATTAGCGTTACTCTTGGGGAGCAATAGTGACCAGAAAGGGTGAGGGTGGGTGTCTTCTGTTTCGGGACTTGGATGCCGGCTTCATGGATGTGTTTGTTTTGTGAAAAGCAGTGATTTATGCTCTTATGATAGATGCATTTTTTTATATGTTCATCACACTTCAATAAAAAGTAAAAACAGTGTCAAACAACTACTGTCTTTCGAGTTCTTATCCTGTACCTGGCTCTCGTACCCTCTCCTTACATGGATTATCTCATTTACCCCTGGGAGCTGGGTGCTACCGTCATCCCATTTTACAGAAGACAACACCAGGGCTCTGAGAGATGGAGTCACTTGTCCAAGCTCACAGAGTTAGTGCGTTGGTGAAGGTCAGTGTCTCTCCAGTTCTTGTGCCCTTAACCACTATGCTGTATGGCCTTGGGTTAGAGTTTGGTTGGAAAGCATGTAAAATTCTTAGTGCTGGAGCCAAGGGCATGCTGGTGGATTTTGCCTTTTCAGGGAGGCACAAGGCAGTCAGTTCCGGGCACGGTGAGCAGACTTCAGAGTGGAAAGGACAGTGGGAGAGGGGTCTGAGGGGGCCTGGGAAGGCCCCGATGGGCCAGCTGGGTTTCCTCACGGCTATTATTCCTCACTTTTGACCCGGTCTCTCAGAACCAAGCCTCCCACACAAATACTGCATAATTGCCTGATCTGGCCTAGTGAACAGGGCGGAGGTGGGGGGACGTTTATTTTTCATTAAAAACGTCAGAAAGAGATTATGGGAGGTAGTGCGCAGTTGGGGGGAGCTGCCTCAGAAAATGTGCTGACTGTTCTAACCTTATCTGTCCCAAACACATGTTTCTGATACCTTCTGCCACCCATCCAAGCCTCACTTTCTTCCACCGAACCTATTAATTTTGCCAATCTTACCAGGGCTCCAGGGATGATTACATGAGCTAATGTGAGGATGAGAGTGAGAGGAAACACAGGGTTCAGATTTTCTTTTGGTCACTTAGGAAGGAGATTTTGAGTAAGCTTCTTACATCTCCCTGGGCCTCAGTATTCTCATCTGATAAATGGGGCTATACTGCCTAAACTGTGGGGCTGTTGTGAAGAACCAACCTCATGATAAATATTGTACAACATGGAGAATATAGCCAATATTTTATAAAATGCACACTGAAACTGTCAAAAATTAAGATAAAGTAAAAATCCAAAAAAAAAAAAAAAAAAAAAAAGGTGCCTGGAGCATAAATGCTTGGTGAACATCAAAATGTTTGTAAACTATAAAATATTGTTAAGCAGCTTTGTCCTTCTCCCAACTCTGGGTCTACATGTCACACCTCCCTGAGGAGAGGACTCTTAGCTGTTGGGAGGTGTAATCTCTCTCAGAAAGCTCTCTTGAGCACCTGCCCAGACCTATACTGTGTCGTCTACACGGCCCACAGTATGTGACTGAAATGCAGCAAGTTGTCTCTTCTCTGGGCCATCTGGTGACAAATAGCTTCCCCACGGAACTGGGCAGGGGTTTGGTTCTTCTTCCCCCACCCCTACTCCTACCCCAGGATCCAGTCCTGAAATGGCAGCCCTCTTGCTGGTGACCACCGTGCTAGATAGAAGTAAGGAGAGGGACAGGAAAGGTTTCTGCTCAGGGCTGGACTTCCTTCCTTGTATGATGAAGGCTGGGAGAGTTCTGAGCTGCTGAGCTTGGGGCTTCAAGGGCCACCTTGGCCCTCCAGCCTTGCTGAAGCTGAATCTCCAAAACTGTAACTGAAGCGAGAACGATGCAACTGAAGCCTTAGGCTCTGGCCGTAACTTGCTGGTCTCTTCCTTGGTAGCAGGTGTAGACAGGTTGAACCAGGGTGGGTCCACACTTGGACTTGTCCTGCTCTTCTCATGTTCCCCTCATGAGAACATGTCCTCCTCTCTCACCTCTGGGTCTTTGCACATGCTGCGTCTTTGCACATGAGTTTTCCGTAACTCATTCTGTCAGGAAGATGCTTCCATTTTCCATTTCTCTCCTTTATTGTCGAATGGGGTATCTAATGGGACATCTCAGCACAGATGTCATTCCTCCAGGAGGTCTTCCCTGACCCCACTGGTCAAATCAGATGCCTCTTCTCTGTGTCTCTGTGGCCTCCTCTGCTTCTCCATCCCAGCACAGAGTGCACTATATTCTAAGTCCTGGTTGCCTGTCAATATCCCCTCTCCCATTAGACTATCAACCCCAAGAGCATAGGCTCTCTTGCTTATTATTATACCTCTGGTATTGGACACAATGTAGGTGATCAATAAATATTTGTTAAGTGAATGCATGTCCCATACGGGCATCCAAACCATGCTTTCTTGTGTCAGGTTGGAGGCACCCAACTCAGATAACCTTAAATAGTAATGAGACTCTGCAATTTAGAACTTTAAGAAGACAACCAAAATTTTAGCAGAGAATACTGAGCGCACATTCTAGAATGAAAAACCTATATGGGTAACTTGAGGACACTAGTGTAGGATAACCTGGCCATGATGTTCAATGGAGTTCTATGTAAGCTCCCATTCTACTCTCACTAGGCACCTGGTGAAAACTTGGGAGCAGCCAAGAGAACAGGTTATGTCTGGTTCTTCACAGAGACACTTCTTCTGATTCCTTCTGAAGGTATATTGTTCTTGCTCACACATGTCTGACCTCAATGTTACCATTTGTTGGCAGAAAATTCTCAGCTTCTGCTTATGTTCTTGCCTAAAGTTTACTCTGTGGACCATCAATGATATTCCTAAATATTCCTAAGGAGCTCTGCTACCTCTTGTATACTCTAGAAATGCCTGCTCTGGCTTTTTATTAAATGGACCAGAGTTACACCTATGATCCATAACTAGGGCTTCTAAACTCCCTGTGGTCCAGCCATGATTAGAGTTGTTTTGAAGAAGAAATGAAGGTGATGGTTCTAGCCTGCTACCTCTCTGGTAGGAAGAGTAACTTCCTGAGTAAGGTTTGAGTTGAAACATGGCCACTGTGGAGCTTCATGGTCAGGTTTTTAGCTGTTCCCCTCTCCCGCACTCATGTGGAAGTTGATCCTGCATTATTTACTCTCAGCCTTCCTCTTCTTTCTGACTCTGGCAAGTAGTCTGATTAGCCCAAAGACATTCATTCCACCATGTTGACGAATTCTGAATTATGTGCTGGCGATAGCAAGGTAAGACACCAGACACCATTTTAGAGGAATTTAAAATGTAGTTACAAAATATTTAAATTAATAAGAATAGGAATTTTTAAAATGGTTAACAAGAAAAATGGAATGCCAGGAAGCATGTGCAAAGGCTCTGGGGCATAAAAATATCTGGTGTATTTAAGGAACTGCAAGACTTCCAAAGGGGCAGAACTCTGGGGAACCTGGGAGAAGTAATAGGTGGACAGGCTGAAGGTTATACTAGGACCAGGGTCTTGAATACTTTCTCAGGCTGCTTGTAGGTGGGAGAGAGACCTGGGAGTTCTCAAGCAGAGAGTGACATTGTCAAAAGTGTGCTCCAGAAAGATCCCTCTTGCAGCTGTGTGGAGTAAGTTCTGAAGTAGGGTAAGACCAGAGGCAGGGGTGTCAGACAGGAAGCTGTGAAAATGCCCACCCAGGGATAGCTATTTTCAGGGAGGAGTATCCCACACAATCTATTTTCAAGAAAGGTCACTTTTGCAAAACAGGTTTGGATTTCCTCATTGAGTCTCCTTCTCAGGATCATTAAGTGGCCCCAAAGACCCTGCCCAGGACAAATGCAGATCCTAGTGGCCTCAAGGAGGGAGGGATATGTGACAATCACAGTCTATGGAGCCCCATGGAGGGTGATAAATTTCACCTTTTCTCCACCCAGAGAGTGACATTGTCAAAAGAGTGCTTCAGAAATACCCTGGATTGTGTCTCATCCCAGGAGCTTCTGAATGAGCTGAAGGAAGTGCAGACTCATTAGTTACTGAAAGAGGCCTGTGGCACCTGGCTGCATTGGCAGAGGAACTTTGGAAATGTTTTTCCCATTAAGACATTTTAATCAGTTGAGATTGAGTCACACTGATGTGGTCAACCAGTTTCACAACTGACCTTGAGTAAAATCTTTCCAATGTGTTGGCCTCAGTCTCTCCATCTGGAAATGGGAAAGACACAAGTAAATCTAAGGGCCTTCCTTCCTTATTTGTCTAAGTTGGGGGGAGGGTCTAAGGTCTAGGCTCACCCCCTGCAGGGCTGGTAACTGTGACTGATCAATGGTCACGATCAATCCGTTGCGTTATCCTACCATGTTCTTGAAGCCAACCTTCTGCAAACCCACTGGCTGTGTTCAGATTTGTTGACTCAAGGCAGCATGCAGCTTAGGCTCTAGAAAAAGTTTGTACAGGAATTTTGTAAATGTGATGAGGGTGCAGGTTGTGTTTTTACTCATCATTGGAAAAGAAAGAGGGATTAGAGGTGGGTATACGTGAATAACTGATGAAGAAAACTCAGCCAAGGAACCGGGTGTGGCTTCCTATATTTGGAGGGTTGACTTTTATCCCTGGGTGTCCTGAATTTTAACTTTTGATTTTTACTCCATTAAAATTCTTTACATTTCAGTGTTTCCCAGATTCTCTTCTGAGTTCTCATCTCATTCTAAGGATCCCCTCTATGGACTCCAACTCGACCAAGAGCCTCTCCAAGCCAGACTTCACTCCTGACTTTTGAAGGTGTTCCCTGTCTTTTGGGAACCTCTTCTTCTAATTCTGCATTCCTTTAACTTGAAAAGTCCCAGCCTGACTTTATCCTTTTTTCTGCCCAACTTGCTTCTCCTCCATTATTCCCTGTTTTAGGAATGACACCATTCTCCACCCAGTCACCATGGCTAGAGCCTGGGAGTCACCCTGGGCTCCTCCCTGACCCTCACTCCCGCGTCCATCAATCATCACACCCCACCTGCTTGGCTCCTGAAACCTGTCTTGCGTACACCCTGTTCTCTCCTACCCAATGACTCCTTACCCAAGTTCAGTTCTGACTCTCTTTGTCTCCTGCTGGATAATTAAAATAACCTCCTATTTGGTTTCTCACCCATCTACCTTCTTCTCTTCCAGCTTGACTTTCCCTCTGATACTACAGTGATTTTCCTAAAACCTCAATTTGGCCATGTCTCTCCTGCCTGAGATGCTACACTAAGTCTTCATGATTTACAGAATAAAGTTCAAATCTCCTAGCCTGACATACAAATTCAGTCACAAGAGATCATCAGATGTTTCCTGGATGCACCTTCTTTTCTCAAAGGTCTGTGCCTTTATGTTGATGCTGCTATGTGGTTTGTCCATCCTTTTGGTACTTTTCCACTTGACCCTGCTGACCTTTGATCCCTGTTGACCTCTCAAGCCTCATACCTCATCATGCTCCCCTAACCTTTGTGCAACCCTCACCGTTGGCACCCAGGGGAGTTTCCTCATCCCCTGAAGAGGTGGCCATGTCTATCTACTCTGAGGGCTTTTGAGATGGCCAGTGAGCCCTTCTTGCCAATGCCCTATCTTGAGGATGTGTGATGTGCTCCTCCAAGTTGACCTTAGGCCATGTGAGCAAGGGACAGATGAATGGGACCATTCTTCTTTCTTTTCCCCTGGGCACCTCATCTGTGCCCCCCACTGGCACCTACGAGTGGAAGGCAATCGTGTCATCAACACTGAAAGAGGTCACATTATAGGGAGGCAGTGATTATGACTTAAAGAGTTCCAGATATGATTGGAAGATGTGTTTTGCCATGTGTAGCTTCTAATGTTCCACATGGTAAATGGGACATAACTGGAAAATGGATTATCATTCACATTTTCCTGCATATTCTGGTTTAAGACTTGCATTTGTGGTCTTCACCAATGAAATTCAGTACAACCTTTGAGTCATTGGAAGCCAGTATTCATAGGTGGCACAATGGATGAGGCAGCATTGAGTAATGATGTAACTGACATTAAAAAATGCTATTAGGGAACTGCATAGGCATAGGGTGTAATATATTGTTTCTAAATAAGTAGGTTCTGAAATGCCATATTACTGGAAGTAAATACAGCATTTCATCTTTTCTTCTCATGGTGAGAGATATAAAACTAGCCAGAAATGGTGCATTTGACAATAAAGAAAACAAAGAGGTGGTTCTTGGACCTGAACAGGAAGAGACAGTGCCTGGACCTTATGAAAAATCTTCATGTGCAATATTGGACAATAAATCAGTACATAATTACCTCTTCTTTATCCATTATTCTAAGTCTTCATTGATAATTCACTATGCCTTGCATGGACCCATGTGTTTTATAATATATTTTAAAAATTAAATTGGTTATTTGACAAGGCTCCACAAAAACAATGCACTCAGGGCCCCATACACCCTAGGGGTAGCTGTATCCTGGAGGATGACTTTATATATTTTTTGACATGTTCCTGGCTCCCCACAGGGAACAATATGCATGCCACATAGCCTATATTTTATGTTGGACTAGCTCAAAGAACTCTCCAAATTTGGTGGATATCTGTGCATCTTTTTTTTTTTTTTTTTATTGAAGTATAGTTGATTTACAATGTGTTAGTTTCTGGTGTTTTTAAGTGATGTGATAGCAGGAGTTCAGACAGACAAATCTCTATGTTCTCCAAAGGGAAAATGCCCAAGAGAAATTCACTAAAATCATGTCCACAAAGGGCTACCACACAAATACCCAGTGGTATAGCTCTATGAGAGTGAATAGCTCGTATTACCCTAATTTTAGAGATAAAGCTCACTCTGCTAGGGAGAGATGTAGATGGAGTTCAAGTCCCTGTGAATCTGAGCCCAGATTCCTTCCATTATATAATCCCAATGTGGGTGAACTGGAAGCAGCTTGGCTCCATAGTGTCATCTCCCATGGGCTTGGGTTTTAAAAACACAAATACTTAGATGACATATACATGGCATCTAAGGAAAAAAGAAATGTGAAGAACCTAGGGGCAAGACGAGAATAAAGACACAGACCTACTAGAGAATGGAGTTGAGGATATGGGGAGGGGGAGGGGTAAGCTGTGATAAAGTGAGAGAATGGCATGGACATATGTACACTACCAAACGTAAAATAGAAAGCTAAAAAAAAAAACAACCACAAATACTTAGAAAGGGTACATAGCCAAACACCTGGGGAAATGACCCACGTTTGTAAGAACTGTATCTGAAAGCCTAAACTGGAGAGGAGCTAAGACCTTTGAAACACCACTGAAAATAAAAATGAGGGCTTCTATTTTGTTGTTTGGAGACAGATGGTAGGGAAGAAGGAGAGTCCAGAGCATGATGATGATGGTACCACGTTGACAGTTATCAGAGAGAATTGAGAGAGCTTCTCAATTTATCAAGGCAAAAGGCTTTAATCTGGAAAGATGGAAACTCAAGATAGGAGAGAGGTGAAAAGCACACTTTTCTGTTCTTAATTTATTCAAATCTCAATCCTACATGAATTTATAGCTCAGGGTCCTGAAAGGACTTGCAGACATCTTTGTGGAATCCCTGTCAGTCTTATTTGAAGAACTGTGGAGGGAGAGAGATGCCAGAAGACTGGGGATGGGCATGTCTTGTCTTGATTTTCAAAACCTGGGTTCTAGATTTTATGGGCTTAACATCAGACTCTGACAATGAACTAGAAAGGGTTATTTAAATGGTGAAGGGGTTATGTGCACTTAGCAAAGGAAGTGAGAATCAGTTTGGAGCCATCATACGTTCACTGAGAACTGGTAATTCTAAAATATCATTATTTCTCTTGAAAATAAGCTGCTTAGATTGGTGGGGTGGATATTTGTTGTTGTTTTTCATCTTTCCAACTTTTGGACTAATTTGGGGGAATTCTTCCCTTTATGGATCTTGGTGAGATGTGGAGTCAGTCTTCCACCATAAAACTAAAGATGGCACATGCTCAACTTCCCACCTTCCCTCATAGTGAGGGCATTGGCACAGTAATTCATCTAGGACCCTATGATAAAAAAAGCTCTTTACACAATAATACCAGCTGCAACACAATGTTGTAAGCTCCCTGTCGTTGGTAGCAGTCAAGAAACGATTGAGTTTGTGGTAGTGGGAAGTTGATTTAAGGTCCCTTTAAAATGGAAGATTCTAAGATCTAAGTGTTATTGTGTGGGGGACCAAAGGATGGGGAGTCTTAGTTGTTCAGCTTAAGTAACTCCATCTTCTCTAGACTCACCTGGCAGAAAAAATTCTAGACTGACAGATTCAGCTGCAGGGTGGGACACCCAACCCACAGGGCTTGGGTTTTATCCTAGAGGAAAAGGGAATCCATAGCAGGAGTTTAAGTGGCAACCTGATATGAACAACTTTGCGTTTTGGAGGGATGAGTATATCAGAGGGGGAGAAATTGGGTCAGGGAGAACACCCGTTCCAAAGGCCTAAGCGAGGGCTTCCCTGGTGGCGCAGTAGTTGAGAGTCCGCCTGCCGAGGCAGGGGACACGGGTTCGTGCCCCGGTCCGGGAAGATCCCACATGCCGCGGAGCGGCTGGGCCCATGAGCCGTGGCCGCTGAGCCTGTGCGTTCGGAGCCTGTGCTCTGCAACGGGAGAGGCCGCAGCAGTGAAAGGCCCACGTACTGCAAAAAAAAAAAACAAAACAAAAGAAAAAATTGAAAAGGCCATTGACAACCTGCTTTCTGGGACATTATTATTAATGTTACTAGGTGTGACCATGATATGGTAATCATGTAAAGGTTTATATCTCCTTCATGAAGTATTTAAGATCAATTGGTATGATGCCTTTGATTAGCTTCAAAAAACTACCCACGTTGGGGCTTCCTCGGTGGCACAGTGGTTGAGAGTCCGCCTGCTGATGCGGGGGACGCGGGTTCGTGCCCCGGTCCGGGAAGATCCCACGTGCCGCGGAGCGGCTGGGCCCGTGAACCGTGGCCGCTGAGCCTGCGCGTCCGGAGCCTGTGCTCCGCAACGGGAGAGGCCACAACAGTGAGAGGCCCGCGTACCGCAAAAAAAAAAAAAAAAAAAGGCCTAAGCGAGAGAGACACATTTGTGGGCCAGAGAAGATAGGGCAGGAAGACTTGGGGTGAGAAGGGAAAGGAGA